>JAUJYS010001357.1:0-17723 GCA_033995665.1 Melogona broelemanni | reverse complement strand
CATATATCGCCGCAGCGACGCGAGGGGTACAATAACCTCCTGTAGTGTTATTCACTACAGTGATCCGGAACAAAATATCCCTAACTAGATATGAAGCCCTGGCTATGCAAAATTACCAGAAGAGCTATAAATTGCTTCAAATCATTCAAATCAATCAATCATTCAAATCAAAATAAATTCAAATCAACAAAGTGTCATAAGTAAATAATTATTCAATAAATAATACTTTGGGATTGCCAAATGTGTTGGCAGATGCAACCGTTGAATCCATTGACTGTCTCATCTGACAAACAAAATGGCGTTCGATAAATAACATTATTTCGCCACGACACCGTGTGCGCGTTTCTCGACCACGAACCGAATGGGAAATGCGTCAGTTGGACCCTGTCACGGACCGAGCACAAAAGTAGTGGAGGCAGTGTGTGAGCGCTCTCCATTTAGGGCTCAATGAACGCTGTTCCATAAATCGCCATGTTTGATGATAAGTTCAACGCCAGCGCCCAAACCAAAGAGCGCCAGATATGAAGCATCGCGCTAACGGTTGCGCTCATATCGTATCAGTTCCCTCAAACCAACCCCCTGCTCCCTTCACCTCACTATCCTCACGAAACCCCCTACAAACCCTTCAACTAGGTATCCACAGAGCATTTCCCACTACCAAGAGCACCAGGGACACCAACCCAGGGCACGTATTATGCCAAGAAGGAAAAAAATTTGAGCATATATTTAGATTTGTTTGCTACTTTATAGGACCAAAAAAATTTTATCACCATTTTTGTAATTTATAAAATTACGATTGATAAGTAATAAAATTTGTAATTTATAAAATTACGATTTTGGAAAAAAAAATATTAACAATGGCCAGATTTAAATTGGTGTTATAAAAAACTTAAGCCTTATTTTGATTTTTTGTTGATCAAGGAAATAACAACAATCAAACAAAAAAATTGGCGAGAGAACACATAAATTACAACTGTTCAATAACAACTGCAATGACAGATTTGAAGAAAAATGTTACTTTTGCCTCTCAGCCAGTTATAGCAACAGCTGGCAGACAAGCACATGTAATCATGAATTATTCATTTACGTTAGTTGTTCAACGTAATTTTTCGACAGTTTATTGATGGCTTTGCTTAATTTTAAACATACTTTTAAACATTAAAGATCGTACAATGCCAAATCGTACATTTGCGAAAAGCCAATTATTTCTTGAAAGGTATCATCTTTACAGGAGCATTACATCTCCACAGAGGTTTATTTTATTTTTCCATTGAGGAAAAACATTCACTAAGGGTACCACACTACGCATTCACAACTGGCCATGGTTTAAAATAAAAACTAAAAATTAACCAGCGTACCGGTAATATTTCACGTTCCTCACAAATGTATCCTGTTTTAATCATTTTTTTTATATTTCTTTCAAATCTCGCTTGGTTACTTGGATTACTCGCTTGGTTCGGCGACGATTTAATTATAAAGAAATTAAGCATTCATAGATGGATTATGGAAATGTCACTGTGTTCAACTGAGGGCGGGGCGCCGTCATCGTTTTTAGCCCAGGGCGCATCTCCCTACGAAGAAATCGACCTTTTCCTCCATCCCTCCCCCTCCCTCTACCATCCACGCCTTATCGCGACTAAGCCACGTGGCAGCAGCCTAGCAGGGCCTCTCTCCGCATCCCCATCTATCCCTTTTGAAGGACATTGTCAGTAGGCGTCGCGCCTGTCGTGGTTATTTCCGGCGTACGCCGACAGGATATTGGCATATATTTTTTTATATTGTAACAGTTTATCAGTCTTTGCGGAACTGATTTCATGGTTCGCGAATACGTAATGAGATGGTGTGGGAAATTCGACAAAATAAATATACGGCAGCGGCGGCCTCGACGTACGGTGGTAGGCCAACAACGAGATCTCCCCCGCTTTAGTCGTACCCGCTCTACTGTACAGTACAGTGTGTGTGTATATACGAAGATCGAACCAGTGGATGCGCTGGGGCATTATGCTCGTACCGTTGGGTGCGCTCGGTTTATATGAAGATATGTCCATATAGGTGCTAACAATTTTGCGAAACCAGTTTCAGTTCAGTTTCTGGTGACACATTTTTCAAAGTTTTGAACCACGTTTGAAAAAAGCATCGATCATTATTAGAGTTTTAGTTTTCAAAACGGTGACACAACTAAATATTAAAAAACTGTATGAATTTTAATTTTATCGCGGTAGCCCAAGCGCTATTACAACCGTACTGCGGCGCGGCGGTCCCTGGTTAGATACCCGGCGCGGGCTATTTTTTAACAGATATTCCGGGGTACTGCTAAAAATGTGCCTCTCGAGGAGTCCAAATTAATGATGAAAATAAATAATAAAGTAATACAATTCTACGTGTATAACCAACTTATAATAACCATATTGATGTATAACCAACAATTCAAAAGAATACTTAAAAAATAAAATTGTAGATAATTTTTTAATTCTTTATTTATTCATGCATACATTGATTTTCAGCATGCATTTCAGTATGTTCTGATTTTCTGCAATTTACTTTGCTAGCATCGGATAATTTCAGAATCCGAATTTGCCTGGTACGCATTTTTAGCATCAAATATTTGGTCAAACTTTCCAGCAATCTCATTTTACATCCCCCATCTGTCCGACGATACTTTTATTAGCAAAAGTTTGGAAAGCGATGTTGGAATAATCGATTTTTATCAAAGAAACATTAATATTAATATAAACCCTTCACCAAAGCAAATTCGTATAATCGCTAGCGAAAAAAATGTATCCATATCAAAACAAGATCGCCCGCGAACCAAAGGCTACTACGTACGCCAGGAAAAAAAAAATAATATCAATACGATTTCGCCAGAAAAAAATAATATATACGAGTATATATGGAAAATAAGTGAAAAGTCTTAAATTCGACTGCGTATCAGGGGTACCGTATGCTGAGCCCAAAGGCCTCTCCCATCCCTACATACAATATCAGGAGAAGGACTCTCTCTCTACCAATGACGCAATACTTCAGCCAGTGCTGCATAAATTTCCGTAGACGCGTATTCGTCCCCCATGTGCAACGAGAGAGGCGCTGGAAACCTATTGGTCGACACTGGGGAGGATAAAAGCCAGCCCAGAAATACCCGAAATGAAATTCGGCGGTTGGCGCGTATGCTTATGTATGTCAACACTCGGTGAGCCTTATTTCCGGTATATGTACCATTCTAATTAGATGCGCGGGGAGGTGGTGATGGTGGTGGTGGTGGGGGAGGTTGCCGCGAAAACTCAACAAAAGTTTGATTGGCAGTTAGTTCTGTCAGGCGAGGACCGAAGACACATCCACGCGCGAGATACGCGTTTCAATAAACTCCGACGGGCGACGAGCGACTACGTTTCCGTTTCGTAGTTTTATCAGTTCTTTTCGTTTGCCTCGGCTCTACGCGCTCTCACCCTCCCGTTCCTCGCGCAGTTAGACAAACTCGAACTCTCCAGAAAAATGTGGCAGCCTCGCTCGCACGCTTTGTAGTCGCAGTTCATCCTCCTCAGACCCTCTATACTGTCCTATTGCCATTTTTAAGGCCTAGGGCGACCTGTCAACACTGTGATCATCATTAGGCGTAACTGCAAGCAACACTGGTTAATTTGGCCTAGCCTAGGCTTCTGACTTAGGTAGATAAATTTAACGTGTACCTAACAACGTACAGACACGGATCCCTTCGAATATTGCCATAGCGAAACTAGGGTACATATCTCCTGTAGTGATCAGGAACAAAAACACGTATATGGATACACCATATACGGATACACCATATATGTGCTGCCCCTTATAAGCTAGCAATTACTGATTGCAATCAACCCACAAAGCCGCCACCGTCCATGTAGCGAGAGTCAGCTCATTTCACCATCAATCATGTTCATATATACTTTTGACGATTCGTTAAAAAAATCTGTTTAAAATATATGAAAAATATCCAAATCAAATTTGGATATTTTTTGCTCGTGAACCAAAAAATTTGAAAAGAAAAATCTTGTCCCTTAATATTTTGTTGCCATGCCTGGTTCTTCAGTTGTGTACTGTACTGTGTACTTCGTTCATTTAAGATGGTTTCAAAAAGGTAACGGGAAATGTACGTAAAAATCGAATTCGAAAATAAGTTCACAAAACCAATTTTGGTTTTTAGTCGCATTGGCATATATATTGAAAATCGCGATTTTCCTTCCTGAAAACTCACAATATCGGGAAAAAGCAAAGAATTTATACGAAATGTGCAACTTCGACGAAAAATTTGCAAACGCCAAACATTGTCACTGATGGAGAAGCTACTAAGACCTTAAGCAAAAGTCCCAGTACCACTCATGCTACCCTGTACAAGAACGACATCAAATAAACTTACGTAAAATAATAGTACAATTTTATTTTTTAAGCGCGTTCATTTACATAATTCGCTTAATACTTCGCCATGAGCAATGTCATTGCCGGAAGTTTGATGATGTTAAAGTAGTTTGATATAGTTAAGTGGTAAAGCAGGTTTACGCAGTTAACCGCATTTGCGTTATCGTGCCAGCACTGGTTTTATAGCCGTAACGGCTGGCGTTGTTCTTCAATTGTTTTTCCCCCGCCATCATTTAGGCCCAACAACGTGCGTGCTCGAGAGTTTTTTGAATGTCTGTCAGAGTATACTTCCTTATACTGGAGTTCGCTAGCGGTTTTGCCAATGCGAGACAAAAGGTTATCATTGGAAACAATGAACCTCGTCGTATATTCGACGCTTTTTACGATTTTGCCCCGTCGACAAAAGAAAAACGAAAGAACAACCCAACGATCCAAGTGTGTACCATTTCTATTGTGTATCCTCCAAGTCGTAATAATTTTTACTTTAACGGGATTAAGAGCTTGGCACACATAGTCACCCCAATTCAAAAACAAATTTGTTCATCGTTTAGCCGCGACTTAATAGTCGGCAAATCCCCCCCCCCCCGAAGCTCTTGGAGACAAAAACGTTCGTTGTACAACAAACGAATCCACCAACCAAGAATCTCATGTCAGGTCAGACTAAATGTTAAAGAGAGGCTGCCCCGAGTTTATTATTATTATTTATTATGGTGCTGGCTCGAGGAAAGATTTAGTTTTTCCTTAATTAACGGCGCTCGCAAATTGCGCAGTGGCAAACAATATTTCAATAGTAATGGCGTGGGCTCCACTAGTTCGCTGTGTCAAACATGCACCGCCTACTGTGCTGCAAAAATATACAGTGTATTTGCCGATAGGTGAGTTAGAAAAATGTACATACCGCCTCCCTTTGTAAAGTGAAGCGTTTTGCAGCACAGTACTTCGGCAATACGCTAATGTGTAGACACGGGAGTATGTACAATTGGTACTCGTGCAGACGGTGTATTGCTCACATTAGGCCGGCGGCGTACATACGAGATGCAGAAATTTGAATTTATAACCTGCGTATTTACATTATTAATGCAAACAATACAAATTGCGGCTGCATGTTTTTATACGTCGGAATATTCGACGAGTAAAAAAACCCCACATCAGCGTCTGTATTTACTTTCATAATTTTTTTGACGTAGCTTCACCGCCGAAGGTTTCGGGGGGAAAACAGACAGCATTATCTATTTGTTGTTTGGTCTGCATTTTAATTAGTCGCTACGAATATATCCCCGGGATAAAGGAAATCATTGGATTTTTGTTGTTTTAACCACGAGTAGGGTGGGGGACGTTCTTTCAGATAAGGCGTGATTGTCGATTAAGTGATAATAGGTTTACTGTACCTTTCAAAACGAAAAATATCCCGACTTGGTCATACCTAAAGAAAAAGCACAGGGAAAAATTAAGATTATGCCGCTGTCACGCCAAGTGACACCCGCTTGGCTAAGCTGGCTGCGTTGGGACTTTGAGTCACTCGATACCCGCTTGTCTGGTAATATCGTCTGCAAGCTAGGCTGTCGTCTACAGCGCATAGTCCGAACAAAATTGCCAAATTCTAAGTTAAAGTTCCCCGGAACAAGCGCTCAAAATTCCTTATTAAGGAGAAAAGAAATTGCCTTCATAATTAATTCCATTTTTAGCTATAACCATTTTTAATAAATTGCTTATTAATAAACATGTCCGATGGACTGTTATTTCGTCAAAAAAAAAATATAATTTATTTTTATTCTTTGAATGTACGCCTTGTCGGTTAAAATCACGGCAGACAAATAAATTTGACGACATGACGACATGATCGAGCAGACGATTGATCGAGCAGTCGAGCGGTGAATCCGGCTCCTCAGATAACCAGGCTAATATATCGCTGTAATTATTTATTTCTTTTTCTCTGCGTTTTAGTCGAAAAACTGTGCCGGGATTTGAACCCGGGACCGTCACAACACAGGCCTCCATCAAGTGACCACGCAACGCACAAAACGTAGCTAATGTTTTTTTTTCTATATCTAAGGCAACCATTTTCTTTCACATAAATTCATTTAGACTATTTAAGAAAAATACATTGAATTTTATGTGTTTCAATGTTTTAAATAACTGAAAATTGGTTGATTAGTCAGTCCTGGGACTGGTTTTAACAGCAGGGTGTCGTCTCCGGATCCCGACCCTCGATCCCCCGACACCTGTGGTTGTCCTTGGCAGAATGGCTGAATACAGAGGTGGTTTGCCATTGCCTTCCCCCGCGCAGAACCACAAGCCAATCCAACAATCGGCTACGCTGGGAATCGAAACCAGATCCGCTGGTTGGTAAGCCAGCACGCTACCTCTTGGCCATATACGGATGTGACTAACTGAAACTAAACAACAAAAATTGGTTGTGTTCAAACACTCTTTGGCACTCCCCACAGTCTACATTTAGATGAAACTAAGTGGTGGTAGATTTCCTTTAAATCTTTTAAATGATGATGACAACTTATACTGTTCGTTATATTTCAATAAAATAAAATAATCGGACAATATGGCGTCTCACATCCTGCGATAAAAATATATATATCGATCTTTCGAACTGTGGTAAGCAACCCGTGCACTTGTAGAACATGAGAATGCAACAATTTACGGAATGCTTTTATGTAATCGCGCCCCCGGCTAAATATACATACTCGACTGGTTCGCGATAGCATGCAACATCGTCAGTGCCACCTACTACTACTGTACATGCCACCCACCACTGAATATTCAAATGCGCGGCAACCCACGAATGCGGAGTGGCGCGGTTACCAAGACGAATGGTGGGACTAATGGAAGAAGACAACACGTTAATGAACTTTTCCCCAGGGAAACCGTAGATTCGATCTCTTGTGACCTTGCGCTATGGTAAAGTCAACCGGCATTTTGCTGTACTGTAATAGAGGTGAAGTATCTTGTGTTCGTTTGTTTACTGTTTAAGTTAATTGAAAGCGTCATCAAAACTTGTTTTAATTTATTTATGTAACACAGCACAAAAAAAACCTGGATTATATTAGCTAAGAAATAAAGAAATACAGTTAGAAAGGCTTTCTTTTGAATATTCTATTCTGGCATATTTTTATCTTTCCAGCATAAAATATTTAGGAAAAAACCTGGGAAAAACCAGGTAAAACCAGGACAAGACTGGAGGGCAGACGACTGAGTTGGCGAGACTTCACACACACATAAAGTAAAAAATTCGTATATTTTTCTGTTTCACAAATGATTTTAAGGCGCTGCTTGTAATCATTTCGTGATTGAATTATGTACAACTCTTGATGATAAAATATTTAATTTCACATTATCCGTATTATAATTTTTAAACCAAAAAAACATTAACAACAATGAGAAAATAATTTACATTATACTTGCACTTCCTTTCTTTAAACTTACTAAGTAACATTATCGTTTTCAAATATTTATTATTTTTTTAGAAGGTTCATGCACTTTTAGTGCTCGAGCATTATAGTGAAAAGCACATTTTCACCAGTATATCGATATCGATTAACCGATTAAGTCGAACCAGAGACCACCACATCACAGCCGGTAGCAGTAAAGACTGGGCTACGACAAGTCGTGCAAAATAGCAAATAAATCTTTTGATTTTTCATGTTTCCACTACTCGATTACATAATTTAATATCACATCAATATATATCGATAAGGTATCTTTGTTGATATTGTTTGCTTTGAATCGAATCGACACATTAATGAATTGCTACCGGCACATATGCGCTGTGCTCATTCACACACATGTTCACGTCTGCATAACCGTAACCTGATCATGTATTACCAGACCACACGAACATACAGACAACAAACATTAATTCAAACCTCACAGTTGCTCTCGGTATCTAGTTCTCCAGTCAGAGGCGAGCGACTTCCAGAAAACCCGTAACTATAAGCCGCGTCTGAACATGACGCGAAGCCAGCGCTACCTTGCGGTTAGTCGACAATGCACGACGTTACGGGGTGGCGCGGTGTTGTTAACAATGCCGAGTTATTTTTCAAATCGGCATTTTCTCTCTTTGTGGTTTTGTGGCCGCCGCGCCGCCGATATGGGAGAATAACGACCCCCGCATGCCTACGTCGATTGACTTAATACAATCACCGCCCGCACAACTAGAGCGTCGAACGACGACTTAATTTCGTCAATCGTAGATTATTCGCGCTGGTAGCGGTCGGGGCGAGGGCGGAGAGGGAATTCGGGCGAAGGGCTAAGCGAGCGAACGGGGGAATTAATTCGGATGAGTTTCAATAGCTGTACGCGCCTCTACCAATTAACGCGATCGCCCCACGCTTCATTACAGCATTAGTACAGTATCAGTCTCCATATAGAAACTACATGGCATATTCTTGTAACGAAATCACATGGCGGTGTGCTATGAAGTGTGGCGCAAATTTTCCTAATGGAGAGGACGCTTTTTGCGCACGATTTCAAGACTGGATAACGGTTTATAACGCGACCAATTTTGTATCTAGGCTCAAAACAGTCCCCCTATACCACAAATTAGATTAATCTAGTCAGGTGGTTTTAGTGATAAGTTTGATGCCTCTTGGATACATAGGATACGTATCCGCCAGCTGGCGTTGCTGTTGCACTGATACTCTCCATGACCATTTTTGTGGCCAGCTATCGGCAAGGCGTTGAAACAAAATGATTACTTTTCGGGGAATTTCGCCATTTCGGTACTTGGCACTTGGTATTTTTTTATTTTTTTCCCAACATATAATGAGCCACAAGGTGACAGTTGTTCGCCAGATGGTGCATAAAAGATTGAGCAAATCGGTTTCGCATAACGCTGCCAATTCTTGTAAAAACAACCACAACACAACAGTGTTGTTCTTTCATTTGTTTATTGGTGCTATCGAGCAAAATTATTCCGTGTTATTATTCCAAATTATTCTATTGTGACTTAAAACTTATTAAAATATTGTTGTACGTGGCCTGTATTTTATTCCACATTTTTTAACTGATGGTTTCGCGCTGAAAAATGTAAATATTGCCTATGTTTTGTTCCAAATTTCAAATATTAAGCTCGAATGCTCCATTGATTTTGTGATAAAATCGCAATTCCTATTAGGATCGTAATTCGTCATCAATTATGGCAAAAATATCGGTATCGATTCCCTCGGCATGTATCGATATAACGGATGAGACCTGGTTAGAATAAAGGGGGGCGTACAGGGTGCTTTTAAGCAAAAACGCATCTCGATTCGCTAGACCTAATACAATACGATACGCCCCTTTTGCAACGACGAAACGTAGGATGACTAGCCATTTCCTCAACGGTCGCTCGCTCGCGAGTCAGAAAGCCCACAACGAGCCCCGTCTTCTGGACAGTTTTTTTCCTCCTCTTCTTCGTCTCCAGCTCTTCCTCAAAGTGGTAAAGTGTTTTGCGGTAAAAACCTAACGCCCGTAGGCTTAATTCGGCGTCGAAGTCGATAGAATAAATGGGGGGAGAGAACCGAAGTGGGCGGGACGAAGATCGAGAGGCGGGTGACGAGGAGGGGGTGAGGTGAATTTCGGTTTCATCATGTTCGTTTTTGGAACGCGGTACTAGTAGCAATCGAACTAAACGAAAAAGACGTCGCCTAGTGGGTTCGATGTAGGGAGGGAGTGGGGAGAACATGGGGAGACAAATTTGCATAAGAAATCCATTTTCTGGCCTCTGACGATTTGTTTCTGCTACGCACTGCCTTCGTATCTACAGTACATGTATACACACTAGCTATGCAACCGAGTGTCTCTCGCTGTACAATGCCTGTGCAGGTCCCTATACGCAGCCCGCAGCGGTTCTATGTAGGCAACGTCAGTCCTCCTCAATGTGTATGTATGTGATCTACTAACTTCCAGTGTATATCTGACAAAGTCTCTCTCTCTCGCTGCGCAGTCGATAGCGCACCAAACGATAGCACGACGTTGTTGCGCCTCCCAAAGATAAACAAGGTGCGTTGCGGGTCAGCTATTCCGCTAACTGAGGGGGAGTTTTTTTTATGTCGGTTCCACTAAGTATTACGCATGGTTCCGTAGCAGATAGGCGAACGGTTCGAGTCCAAGAAAGGAATATTGGACATTTTTTTCCATACAGCGTTCGGGGTTTGAAGTCGAAATTTTTATTCGTGATATCGTTGGCTTAGTATTTGATCAGAAAGAAATTTTCAACCAGAATTACTTTATGAATGACAGCACAAATACAAGTTTCATTTAGGAGAGGATTGGACAACTAAGCTTTGTGATTTAAATTAATTTGTTCGTAGATATTATAACGCAATAAGACATATAGTTTTTTATAATAAAATACTTGGAATTCTAGCAAAAATTACCATAAAAATGGATCCATTTTTAATAATTCTGTTGCTAAATTTATTATTAATTATTTCTGGCTTTCATTGAATTTTCTGGCCCAATTTTTAAAAATAAATTCTTTGATCGTACTTAATATAATCAGTTTCAATACATTTCAAAATTCGTACATTTATGAACAAAATGTATACCTGCATTTGATAACAGATTTTGTATAAGGAAGATGCACGAGCTTATATGTGTTTGCTTTCTGACCTCGAACGTTGTGCAACGCAGTGAAGGGAACCAACGTACATTGCGGCACAGCATCAGGGGGAGCTTTTGCAAAGCATTGAGATAGCATTGGTTTTTAAAACCAGCGTTTTCCAATGCCCAGCGAATCGCTATACTGTACTAACAAAATTCCGATAATAAAGGAAATAAATAATGAAGGAACGGAATAACAAAATGACTTGTATAATAATAAAAGTTATTTTTTAAAATCTGTGATAAATTAACTAATTGAAATATTGTCTTAGTTATAATAAAATGTTTCATACAGAAAGGAAAAAATCAATTCAAAACTCATGCACGGTAATATTTCATTCGAAAACCAATTAAAAAAAAGATATCTTAAACATTGTTATTCAATTGTAGAATTCCATCAAAATTTTGGCTAACTTCTTTTTGCAAAGGAAATCCTTTCGCCAAAATTCCACTTATTTTTCGGAATAAAAAAAAACTTTCCACCCTAGAAATAAATCGCTCTCCCATTGAATCGGTATTGGCAATCTCGCGATCATATTTTTTTTTCAAGCACCTATCAATCCCGGATTAAGGTTCCAGTAAGAGCGCGGCTCTTCCCATAGTATTTCGATCTCCACCCCAACATAACGATCGTGATTGGTGTGACTTTGTTTGTCCGTCCGAACGGCCAAACAAAAGCGGTTCACCAAAAAAGTTTTCGGATATTTCACCAAAGTGACCTTTAACGATTTTCTATAGACGGTCCATTGTGAGCGACAGAGCCGAAAAAGAATGAGACACGTTTAATATCGAGGCAGAGTTATTGTTGTTTGAAAAGGCTTGTGTACTTTGTCGAGCGCGTGCACAACTCTTGAGCCGGACTCACGCTAACGCCAAAAGGACAAAACTTCTCAACCAAACCACTCGATCTCTCCATCTCTACTTTAGAGCCCATTACGATAACGGACCATCAGACACCTATCGAGCAGGATCGAGTGGGCTGACATTTCTAGATCGTGACGACAAACGCCTGCCCATTCGGGTTCCATTATATAGTGTGGATGGGGATACACTGTATTTTCTAACGCACAAACAACAGCATAGTACATCCTCCTGAGATCAAAGGAACATAAGCATTGACAATAGCGACGCTTGCAGCTAAAGGTATATTTATGGGATCCAATATTTTCACTCTATTAAAACAAAATGCTTATGCATACATAATATAACAAAAGACTGCACTGTTTAAAAATGATCACTCCATTGCAATAGACATTCTACTATCAGAAATTAATCTTATACACAAAATGATTTATTTAGGATGTTTATATATATTTGTTCAGTAAATATTTGAAAATATTTGTTCAGTATATTAAATATATTTAGAAAAATAAGATTTCCGTGTTTGGCTAGAGACTTTCAATAAAATCGGTATTCTGTGATTTCTGGTTCGATTCCCGTTTCTATTTTCGTTCATCTTGTATAACAGATTGAAGACGACTTTCTAAAGACGATATCTATCGATCTGAGTGACCGATTTTATCAATAGATTCGACGGCTTAAGCTAGGGGTCAGCGGAGGCTACGCTGAAGTTGAAATTGAATACTGTGGACCTCCAAAGTTTGATTCGAGACGTTCTTCTGCACCGCGATCTCATAAGTCGTCCTTAAGGTCTAAAGTATCTCGTTAGGATCGCTAACACGAGGTCCGGTCTGAAGTGGGTTCGTTCGTTCGTTTTTTTATACGCGAAATTGACGGGCAGTCCGCCGATTGGAGAAAAAACCGTATGCCCAAACGCGCATGCGCCAACGCCCCAACCATACAGAGTACAATAGCTCTTGTGTGGCTAACAAAAACATAGCCAACCGCATGGAGGCGGCCAAACATGTACACATAATCTTTCTATATTTTTCGGACACATATTGCCCGATCCCTTGCCTCTCTCCGAACCTCCTTCACAATATGGCTTGAGATAGCTCTTTTTTGTTGCTCAAGATAGATAGATTTAAGTGAATAATTTTGTGTTTCCTGTTTTCAATGGCAGGTTGGTGTCGTTAAATATTGACATCCTTTCTACCATCAAGCGAAACGAACCCGTATTTTTAAGAGTTATTGTGCTTTATCGGCGAGTACAATCACATTCATAATTTTCATTTCCATAGAAAAAACGTGATCGACAATTTCAGATGAAAAGTGCAATACGATTAAATGAATCTAATTTAAAATTAAATTTCATCCATTGATGATTTCCGGATTTAAGTCAATTTATTTTAAGTTAAATTAAAAATATTAGACAATTTCAACTTCAACGTTTTATTTTTGAAATTGATCAAATCAATATCTCCGAAAACCCAATCTCTCCGAGCTTGAAAGAACTCACCTATTGCAGTGTTTGAGAAATAAAACAAAAAAATAAAAATATTCTTAGTTCATTTTTAAACGAAAGCCAATCTGCGGGTTTACAAGACTCTTTCATCAGCAAACCAGACCAAGAAAAATTCGTTAGCGGGCTAAATCGTGTCTGCGCCACCGCAAAATGGCGAACGGCTTCAAAAGCCACAGCGGGTTAGGCCAGAGTCCCTGTCCAATTGGCGAACCGCGTTTTATTATCTCTCTTTTTTTTTCTATCTCTCTATTCCATTGCGCTCCACTGCAGAGACTGTGTGCCCAGTTAAATGCTCCCATATACACGTAAACGTATGTGCTGGTGGTGGAAGTGGAGGGACCGTGGTAGACCGGCGCTGCACTGCGGCTAGATGTGGGCGGATTTAAAAGCCGCACGCCAATATTTTAAAAGTTTTTCGGGTGGTGGTTGTGGGTGGGGGAGGAAAGGGGAAGGGCGATCGAAAAGAAGGGTGGTGGGGGGGGGCACGTCTGCCATCTAATCCATTTCGTGAAAAAGCAAAAGGGAGGGAGAGAGAGAGAGAGTGAGCGCGGTTGCCCGATGCTGATTGGGAAGTGGATCGGTTCCGGTCGATTGCGTCACAATGGCCGCTCGCCGCTCTCCTATCCCAGCTGTCACTCGCTCTCTGGCGCTCTATACGGTGGGCTAGGTGGAGGTGCGTGTTGCTTCCCCTCTCCTTCTCTTCACCCACACTCAAATACCGGACAGGTAGGTCAAATTGACACCACACCACCTCTTCAGATCAACCCTTCGCAAACAAAACATGCATTAAATCATTCTCGTAGTACCCTGTTTTCTTGAGAATCCTGGTCATCACCACCCCCCTTGTGCGTAATCCGCAATTTACGGATAAATTAATTTCGAATTGACCGCGATTCGAACCGACAACGCGGGACACAACCTGATCGCTTGCCGGCGATCGGTAGGAAAATACAATAACCGTAAATACCGTAACTGGTTTACGTTACTTATTTGTGCTAGCTATTTATGGGTAATTGCTATTGGGTTACATCTTACAATATTTTTTTCGGTCTTTATTTTTTCCATACGCGAAATGAGCAATTTCATACTAAATTTGTGTCTGAATTTCATTTGATATTATATTTTGTTATTCATTTTGAAACGTGAATTAATTTTAATCAAGGTAAGATAAAATTGTCTTTGAATCGACGGAGACAACACGATATCGAGAAATCCAATTGCTGTCTCTTCAAATGCGAACTTTGTGCAGAATCATTTCCAAATTTTTGTTGAACGCTTACATTGGATGTGGCGGCCTCTTTAACACCCCTCCCCCCCCCCCGTCCACTCTTCCTCCCCTAAGAGTGGCGAGATCGCGGTTCGCGTGGCAATAGGATGAACGGTTAAAAAAAGTGAGGGCGCCCTGGCTCTATAGCATGCAAGTTGAATGCACTTAGTCGTCGCTGGCCGTTTGGGCTTCAGCTGAGTGGAAAATTCGTGCCGCAATTTTAACTTGCCACCTTTTGGCAAAAGTTACTTCTCAACTTCGATAATCCGAATCTCGACCGGGTGTAGCGATCCAACCCTCGCCAGTCATTTGCAGTCTGATAGCGCAACACCTGAAACGGCTCACTGTACTACGATCCATCAGAAAATGTTTACGTCTACAACGAAGCGTTCCATTCAATGAAAATATTCCCTGCTAAGTATTCCTTATTTTACGTGATCCACACCAAAAATACAAGCCAGTAACAAAATAAACAACTCAATAACATCAATGATTTATTCATCAACGCTAACCTATGATGGGCAACCAATAGAATTAAATAAATCTGTAGGCAGTCGTGGGTAGTCGATGTGCCGTTTTTCGAGCACGAATGAATCGCGACGGTTCAAACTTTTAACGTCTGTTCGGTTAAGCAGAGCGCAATATAAAGAACTCCAAGTGGTAGTGGTTGGTTTGGGGTGGTGGCATCGCAATTGCACGGCCGTAAGAAAGTCTTCGGCTGAGTGTGCATTTAACTTGACCGAAATTGGATCCAAATTTAAAACGAGGGCGTTATTTAGCGTCAGATGTCCGCTGTTTGTAATCTATGTGGGCGGCGGCGGCGGCCACTGGTCATTTTGGGTCAAGAGAGAACGAGTAGGGGGCGCACAAATAGTCGGCGGACCTCTCCTCTCTCTCTGAACAGCGTCGAGAGGTGAAATTGGTGGCCGAGCGCGGCAATTTTCGATTCGGCGGCGCAACTTTTAAATTGTGCATGAAAATTTATTTTCCAATTCAATGGCCTCTGGTTGCCCGTTAACAAAATCGATAGTCTCGGTAGACGACAACCCATTCACACAATAACATGGCTTTTCTGTACCACTCCAGCGATTTCAAAGGATTTATAACGCTTGGCTAAGAGACAATATACCAAATTGTATATCTGTGTCCGCCTCATTTAAATAGACGCTACATAATTTTAATTAGGCAGACTACATTTTGCATTTTGCTAAAAAGTAGAAAAAAAATTAAAATGAATTGAAAATCAACCGATCGACTAAAATTACTAAAATAGTGCGTGTGATTAACGCTTCTGCGCTCCTGGCAGAACAGAAATGAAACATGCTACTAGTGTCCCATTCAAAGTAAAAATGTTATTACATGAGGACATGAAACGGTGAGTTAAGGTAGCACAAAGAAATTAGCTTTGGACCTTGCCCTCATGCGATAATATTATGATTTCGTATGAAATACTAGATGTATATTTGGCAGGCTCAAATCGCGTCATTTGCAAGTACAACGTTATTTTTATGTCATAGTGATGATGGCAGCATGGCCGTATGAGGCCAGCCTAAGCGAATTTGTATTGGTTCAGACCAAACAGCAATGTAATGAGACCTACGATGGGCTTATATAATGAAAATTCATGTTTCATAAATGAATATTAACGAAATACCTACGCTGTGACTTTGATTATGAACATAGAGTTTACAGAATTACAAGTTGAACCCGCTAAGTTATTTCATGAACTGCTGCTGGACTGCATAATGTATATGTAATAACTGCTGACTTTTAAGGGCATGGGCGCAGCCATCTTGAAGTAGAAATGGCTGAAATGGGGAATCCACCAACTTTCGGCTGTGGCCAGTACTACACAGCGTAAAGCGAAGGAACACCTATGTTTTTTTTGTTTTATGTGAAGGCCCCACATGTAACGTCAGAACCCTCATTTACTGACCCTCTTAGTGGTATCGCTAGCAGAAGAGGAAATAACAACTTGCTGACGTCACACGTGTGGCCTTTATTTGACATAGGCATTCCTTAATTTGAGTGTGTAGACTTTAGGACACTCGGAGCATGCGCACAGACCGGACAGACCAGAATTTCCGGGTAGCACAACTTCCGTGACCATCGAATTTGTGGGGGGGGGGGGAGTTTTTTTATTTTAATTTGCAGTGTGAGCCATGCATCCCCACATTTCCCAGCAGTGCGACCAAGTAATACCGAGAATGACGTAATTCTACGTCAAAAGAAACACACGATTTCGGCGTTGATGGTGATTAAAAACAAAATTAAAATGGTCAAAAAGGGACATCAAATAATGGACGGATTCAAGTCTTGGAGGAGGGCTCGCAGCATACACGCAAACATGAATTTTGACATCCTTCGAGATTGAAGCGTTTCGGCGAAACGAAACGATCCACCCTGTACCACTCGATTGCTTTTCCGTTTTTCGCTTGTTTTTCTGCCTGCCTCATCAATCCGTCGTTTGATGCCCGCTCACTCTCTCTTTCGCTCTCTGGCGCTCTCGTAGACTAGTGGAGCGCGCTGGGCCAACCGAATCCAAATGCAAATCCCAATTTTACACTCGGTTGATCCGAGACTCCGGGGAGAGTTTGGGCGGGGAAGGGTATGTAGTGGGCGAAGAAGAGGGGATGGGGAGGAGGGGGACCAACGTCTCCGCCATCATTTATGGAGACTGTACAGGATGGAGCAGACCGTCGAAAATCGTCTTAGACGGAAATCTGGGAACGTTCGAAGAAACTGGACAAGCATAAACGTGTAGGACGTGGGTGATGGTGTCTTAGAAATTTAGCGGGACTGTCGGACTAGCCTCGCCGATCGACCTGAGTAAGGAATGCGAGGTTGTCAATTGATTATCGTGTTGATTTTCTCGGTGGGGGTTGCAAAAATATAAGACGAATGCTGTAGGAATCGAATGGGAAGAAAATGACGTATGGAAATTCGAATAGAAAAATAATGTCATAAAATAATTTCCTTTTGAAAAAAAATAAAACGATTGAATTGCGAACAAACTTTACAGGTGTATCCTTGACCATTTGGGATGTTTTTACGGCAACAATTCGCGATAATAAAATCCTTGAAACTTCATGTAGCAGGTGACACACG
>JAUJYS010001356.1:0-17737 GCA_033995665.1 Melogona broelemanni | reverse complement strand
CGATCGGCTGCGCTGGGAATCGAACCCAGATCCGCTGGTTGTTGAGCGAGCACGCTACCTCTCGGCCACAGCGGACGAAGGAATATATATCTGCACAAAATATGACATTTCCACGAGTTAAAAAGATTGAAAACTTTTCAAAAAACATTCGTATTTCTTACGTTAGATTGGCAATGGAAAAGATTCGTAACATCACGTCGTCTTACCCAAAAACTCCAAATATATCCTACTAATTTTCTAAGCGTGGCATTATGTTACCTGAAAAGCATGACGAATTTCACGCTGCATCTAGCGCTAGCGTAAGCTCACGACGTTCAGACACGCAACGGCACCAATCCTAGATGTCGCTTTTTTATTAACGTTGCTGAAGATCGACGTCCGACTCATTTATTCGAAGCGCTCCAGCGGTGGCGTCAAATTGCGCGAACTCTTTTTTTTTAAACACAACATAAAAACGAATTATTTTTACAAAGAAAAAATGAACACGAGCCCAACGAATATACTTAAGATTATATTTTTTAAAAACTGTACATGAAGTGGTGAACTACAGGCTGATATACAAACATATGCACATTGGTAATGATGATGTGAATAAACTGTCAAGTTTTGCGGTGGTTTTCTTTTTTACTGTACACAACAAAAACACTAAATTTGGTGAAGTTTACAAGATTATGTTCTTATCCTCGAGAGATGACAAAACACATGATAGAGCACTGATTCAAAAGATTTTTTTATAATAATAATAAGGATTGATGATCGTAATAATAATAATAATAATATGTAATTTACCAATCTATGAAACAAGTTTAATAACATACACTAACAAGATTTTTGTTTTTCGTTTTTTTTTTTCATAATCAAATAGCACTCACTACTTACGTATTTTCCCAATTGTTTTTTTTCCCTCTCTCTTTGTAACATATTTAAATTATTTACAGCATAAAATAATGATTTTTATAGGCAACGTGTCATCACGAAGTGTGTATGCGTGTGGTGGTATGAAACAAAGAGATGTGGAGATAGATATACAAGGAGGGGATCGTGGTGGTGGTGGTGTTGGGAGGTGGAGAAACATGCTCGGTTTTAATTACAAAATGATTTTTTTCTTCTTCAAGTGAGGTACTGTCTGCCTGTCCGGACATAAATATCCTACGACGCACAACGATAAGTTTTATTTTTTTCGCGGGGAGGATCAGCGAAAAAAATCGGTCAACACACGATTTGTAAACGCGCTTCGACAGAAATTCCCGAAAAAAAACCAAAGACAATTTATTTTATACCAGATCACGGCTGCCAAAGACATCGAAATCACAAACACGATTTCGAAAGAAGAGAATCTACGAATCTGGTTTCTTTTTGTAGGGAAGAGGGGGTGAGATGGGTTAGTCGATGACAAATGCATAAAAAGCAAGAATACACCGATTTTGCGACGGTCTCTTGTTATAATCACGCGCCATCGTTCACGAATCCATTTTTCTTTTTAGAACGAGCCTTGTTCCAAGTCACAATACTCCGTTCTTTTTTGACAGTTTTGTTACACGTAAAAAAATCGGTTAACAAAGCGATATTTCACACTATGTACACGTTTTATTATTGTTAATATTCGGCAGTTTATTCCTGGGTCAGATATCGTGACTAATTCTTTATAATACATCTCCGTTAATTTTTAAAAAGGCAACTTTTACTTAGCGTTTGGGTGTAGGTAGGTGACGAAAAATACGACATAGACAAAGAGAAAAAAAAATTATTAGAATTTTTTCGTTCTTAAAAAAAAGGTCCCTCAACAAATGAGGCGGAGAGATATTTTGTGGATCTTGGGTTTACTCTTCTTAGGGGGAGAGACATCGTGGAAAAATATACAAATATGTATTACTATCACGTGTTGTGAAGATAGCTGGACAAATATATTTATTTTTTCGTTTTTAAATATATCGAGTTCACAAAAAAGTAGATTTTAATATACATATATATATTTTTTTTTTAATTTTTCTGCTTCCATAATTTAATATTTAGTCTCGGGGCTAAAATACACGCAGGTTTCGTGAGGTAATAGCGACCGGGGTTGCTCGGTCACACTGTCATCGAAGACTAGAGCTAAAACACTGGTGATACAGGGTTGCTTTTTTTGTTAAATCTCCTTATTGATTATTATTTATTTTTTTAAAAAGTCGGTATTTTCTTTTTCACACACGCATTCACCCAGGTGTCAACTAGTCGCATTCGCACTCTCACACAAGCAATAAAAAATAGGAAAACTATGGTTTAAAAAGAATTCGTTACAACGCGATCATTAATTTTATCAGACAGTTAGTTAAGCCCCATGTGATCTTTGTAGTCTTGTTTTTGATCTCGCGTTAATTGGAAAAAAATTAATCTTGGAAAAACACACGATTTAAAAGGGGAGCTGGAGTGTTTTTTTGTTTTTTTTTAAATCACACCGTGTCTTCAGCAAAAATTACATTGACGAAAACTCGCACACAATTGGCTTCCCGTATCTATGCCCAATCTCACCGGAAACGCGAAAAAAAGCATGTATTCGGAATTATTCGGATTAGAAAATTACAAAAAAAAAAGACAAAATTAGTAATCAGATGATACAAAAAACACGAAACGCCCCATTTCCTCCCCTCTCACGCTCCAAAAAAAAATTAAAAACCCACATCGTACTGACAAAAAAAAAACCAACGTGCACGAACAAAAATAAAAATTGCACATTCTTACTGAACCGCCAGCGAAACTATTTACACAGAACCAAAAAAAACAACAACTCACGTTTAGGTAGATATTGGTCGAACCCTGCACAACCCCTCGTGTAATGTTGCCACCTGGCGTGGGATTACCGCACTACATTCCAACACGATTCAATCTGTCTTTCACGGAGGTATGGGGGAGGGATGGGTGGATGGGATTGTTGTTAGGGGAGACGAATGGCAGCGAGGACGCTTCGTTCTAAATTCCCGTCCGACGTCTATTGCAAAAATGTAACACCGCAGCCCTTCTTCCACATCCCCCGAACCACAAACGAACAACAAAAAATAAATTCACGACCACAGGTTAAAGTGAGGGAACGACGATCAAAAATCGGAGAAGAAACTAATAATTGCATCGAGTGTCGTACCGGTTCTTTCGTCAACATCATCCACCCTCCCCTCCTCCTCCACAAGCTTCTTGGTTGTTTGCCCCATCATGGTCGCCGCTGAAAACACCTATTGTTTGTGTTTCATATATTTATAGATATATTTATATAGATTTATGTATATAATTTTTTGGTTTGATTCATTTCGTTTTTCGACGCTGTCGAGACTTGTGTGTGGTTAGAAAAACGGGTTTTTTCGAGCATGACGTCATACCTGCTCTGCGCCGGGGGTGGCCTGTAGATGGCGCTATGGGTGCCCGTTGTTCACGTGTCGAAATCTGGTGGGGGGTGACGGAATACAAAAAGATTCCGTTGGCCGAGAGACCCCGCGATTCTGCGTGGTCCGGGGTTTCTTTTTCGGCCGTGCAGCGGTGATTGAGTGGTCGTCGACCGGCCGACAACTACCTGTGGTCGCGGGAGAATCGTCGTCGTTTCTGCGGCAGGGAGTCGTAATAGCCTGTGTCGTGGTGGGAGAAAAAAAGTGGAAGAGGTTAGTCCGATCCACGGTGCCCGGGGTAAATTATTCAGCTTTCTACGGTAACCAAAATTTAATTCCATTCAGGGTTCATACATTTTTCCTAACAAAAACCTCAAAAAATGTTTGGAAATTTGGATAAAAAAATTTAAGTCATTTATTCGCAAGTTCAGCCATTGTTATCCGAATCAACGAAACTATCTTAGAAATGATAAATCTCAGTTCGCTCCGCATTTCACCTGGATGGAAAATGGCTTACCCGACGAGCCGCTGGACCTCAGTTTCCGTTTCCCGTCCGGTTCCTCCTTGGCGTTGTGCGTGGGGGAAGCCGGGCGCTCCTCTTTCGCTTTGGCCCGGTGGTTCGATCGTTCCGCTCCTATTTTTTAAAACCATCGAAATGTGGATTAAAAACGTTGCTTCCTGTTAGCATCAAACAGGCATTTCCAAAAGTATAAGTATAAGCAACAAATAAGTACTAACAGTAAATTTCAAATGAATAATCGTCACAGTCGTACCACAAGCAGTTCTGTCGTTAAAATCAGTTCAATTTTAAATTGACGAGACACTTTAAATAAATTTTCAGGGTTCACACTAAATACTGAAAATTAATTCCCCTCCCCCCCCCCAAGTTTTCCTGAAATAAATCAAACAATTTCCGACTATCCTTGAGTTTTTTTCCAAGTTTCTGGTTGTGTGCAAGTGTTTGGTGATTGTTCTGTTTCCTTTAAGCAATTTACGTGTTATTCGCAATTTTAGACAGAACTCCATATTTCTTTTTACAAGCGTTGAAAAACTAAAGTGCATTGTTTGGAAGAAATTGAAATAAAAAATTTAATTTCGCCAGACAAGAACAATTACAGAAACAAACCCCATTATTTGGTTAAAGACAGATTCTGCTATCAACAAAACCTATTTCAGTTTTTCGTAGCTCTCAAACGCTCTAAGTCGGAGAACCAATCGCTCACCTTTCGCTGGCGGCGGCGAAACCCGTCGCCCCTTCTCGGTGACAATCCGTCCGCCCAGCCTCGCGCTAATCCGCTCCTCCTTCCGCGACTCCCGCTGGGCGGCGCCAGCACCGCCACCGCCACCCGCTGCCACCACGATCCCCACGGCCGGCGCGCGCACACCGCGCCCGTCTTCCCGCCGACTGTTCACCCGGCAAGCAGCCGCCTTTTCGCCCTTGACGGCGCCACCCGCAGCTGCAGCAGCCGCGGCCGTGACGTTACGGGTGACGCTGCGGTCTTCGGGGTGGCTGGTTGCCGGACGGCCCTTGGTGGAGCGGACTTTGGTCACTAGTTCACTGAGGGTCACTTCGTCGTCGCTGGACTCTTCGGACACGCCGCTAGTCGAGTTGGCTCCTATAGGAAGGGGTCAGATGAGAAAATAAACGGCGGTTAACGAAGGATAAATGATCGCTAGAATAGTATTTTTCTAAATTGGAAACTGGTTGGTAGCTTTTTGACAACATTATCTTTGAACTTGATTGCTATCGAATTCAAAATCATCTGATAAAAAACAATTAACTTAATTTTCAGTCGTTAATAACTGAAATACGACTATGGTACATCATAATATTGGAATAGTTCCACCGCGTAACGCGCTCTCTGGTGGAATTGGAAAGAATCAGTTTCCAACACAAGAAATCATTGAAACAATATTATTTAAAAATTCATTTTTGAAACAATATTATCATTGAAAATAAAAAACAATATTATCATTATATATATCATTGAAACAATATTATTTAAAAATTCATTTTTAAATAATATTGTTTCAATGATTTCTTGTGTAGGAAACTGATGTGATTGTGTTGGAAAAATTATGTAAGATGATGCAAACATCTCGTCAATTCCATTGAAAACATGTCTAAGTATCATTTTTTTTTCATAGCGTAATGGTAATGTCTGCTCATCAGGAGATATCCGATAATCATATTCAATTTTTGATGAAAACGCGAATGAATTAAAATAAGTTGGACATCTATTACCGTTATCTATTAATATTTGCAGCCACAAATACTTTCACTACGTGTTAAAAACATTGATAGCGGGAAATGGAGAATCTACGGTTTGAAGGACATAAAAAAGTCGATAATCACAACCTACACTCATCGACGAACTTAAAACGGAAAATGCGTCAAAAATTTTTGAGCGTCTATTTCGCCATCGCCAGCGAAAAAACTAACCTTTGGTCTTGCCGCCGTCCTCCTTGTTCCCCTTAGCGCACCGATTCGAGTTGACCCGCCCGTCCACACCGGAAGTAGGCGTCGATGGTGGTGGTAATTTATTAGTGGCCGGCCGCTTAGGACCGTCGTCTACCCCGATGCACGCCTTGATCAACTCCACCGCGTTCTCCGAGCATTTTCTCTTAACCGGCTTAGTGAAGAACTGATTAGCGTCGGTCGGCGAAGGTCCCTTCCCCTCCACCTCCGTCCCAGCTGCTTCCGGCAACACCGCGGCCACCGCGCCCTCCCGGTCCAGCGAGACGGGCGTCAGAGGCCCGGCGGCGGCCAGCACCAAGGCCGGGGTGGACGAACGACCCTTCCGTCGCTCCGACTCGCTGTCAGAGTCTTCTCGTTTCCTCTTCGCGGCGCTGCGGTTAGGCAGGGTACGCAGGTTGGATTCGTGAGGGGTGTCCGTATCGTTGGTGGTGGCGGTGGAGGTGGACGACCGCGAGTTGGGCCGGGTGGGCGAGATGGCCTGGGGCAGGCACGACAGCCGGCCGCCCGGACTGGCCAGGCGGGAGCTGGAGCGTGTGCTCCGGGTGGATCGTCGCTCCACGTCGGCGTTGACCTCCTGGTCAGAGGGGATCTCGATGGTCAGGCTGCCGAATTTGTCACCGCTGACCGACACATCGTCAGTGGCGGCGTTGCTATCATCGGTGGGTCGGCTACACTCTTCTTCGCTGTGCACCACCTCATTGTCAGTGACGTCATCGTCATGGACCGGTCCGTTTTCCTGCGGATGGTTGTCAGGGACGACAGGCACCTCCAAGGCATTCTCGCCGTTCTCGGTCACCGCGTCTGTGGGCACATCCACTTCCGTTTCCTCCTGTTCAGGTGGAGCGGTCACCTGCTCCTCGACACTGACAGGACCAGTCTCGATGGCCAGATGATCCTCGACATTCTCGGATACCTCACCGTCCCCGTCGAATTCTTCATTGGTGCAGCTGGCTAATACCGCCACGTCCAGATCATTGTTGATGGCATGATCAGCTTCCTGGATCGTCTGAACGACCACTTCGCTCGGTCCGCTGCTTCTGTCCTCGCCACTGCTTCTATCCTCCCTTAGGCTCAGCCTCTGCTCCGTCCGGTTGGTAGTGGACGGTGGCGGCGGTCTGGAAGCCCTGAAGATGTAATTGTGATCCCCCGAGGTGATACTGCCCCCGTATGGTCCACAGTCCTCCTCTTCCTCCTCCTCGTCGTCCACCAAGTCGACGTTAGCGCCGTCCCGCGGTGGCCGACGGTAGGCTCCGTCGAAGGATGCGCCGGACAGTACGCTGCCCGATGTGTCCGAGTCGCTGCCGGACGAATCCCGTCGTCGGGCGGATACACCGGCGCTAGAAGGGAGTGGCGGCCGCGCGGTGGGGGCGCTGCTGGTCACAGGTGAGGAGTAGGTAGCGCCGATCACGCTCTGAGTCTTGAGCGGCGTGGGATCGGCCTGCGAATCGTCGTCGCGGGTTGTCGCGGCGACAACGGGTACGCCGGACGACGTGGATGCATCGGCTGAGCAGTATGCACCTTCGGTGGTGGCCGTGGTGGTGCCGCAACTTCCGCCGCCGGATAGGGCTAGCCTGACCAGTGGTGGCGCCGAGGTGGCGTGGAGTGGCACCAGGTTTGGAACGAACGTGTGGGTGGACCGCTGTGTTGAGACGCTGGCTGCTGCTGTGCTGATGGTGGTGGGCGGGCTGGTGATGCCAGTGCTCTGCGACTTGACCAGCACGGTGGTCAGGGTGACGGTGGAGCTGGTGCAGGAGGCGCAGCAGACCGGATGATGCAGCCGAGACATAGCCAGTTTGACCGGGGACACCCCCTGGTGGAAGATGGTGGCCGGGTTGGGCGGCAGAGACACGGAGACCACCTCGCCATTCTCGGATGCCCCACCGTGGTGACCTGAGGACAAAAGCTGGGTTCGAACGCCGCCTGGCGAGCGGGAGACGAACTTGATGGGCGTTTCATCGTTGTGGTTCCCGCTGGAACACACAATGGTGTCTGGAGAACAGGATGCGTTCTGGTTGGTGGTGGTGGATGAGCAGGAGTTCTGGCGGTTGGTGCTGGTCGGACCGTTGTCTGGCAGGTGATTGGTGGTCGGGTGCTGTTGCAGGCCGATGTTGTTCGACTGGGTCATGGTGCTGCTGCTGCTGGTGTTGGTAGTGGTTGTGGTGGTGGTGGACTGGTTGGCCAACATGAAGGGGTGAGGGCCACGGCACTGGTCATCGTTGGTGGCGTTGGATAGCTGGATTTGCACCATGGACAGTCCTTCCCGCGAGTCGATACAGTTGTCCTGATGTTGCGGTTCCGTTGCTGCAATTAAAATGAGAGTAGAAAATTATTAATATTATTAAATGTTAATTTACCGTATTTAATCAAAATATGCAGTCAATATATAAAAGTTGAGGAAACTTCCAATATGGGCGGATAATAACTTAAAATTATTAAAACGGTCGTTGAAAAATCCTAATTCCTAAAATTTTTTAGCACAAATAAATAATTACATTTAGGTGATACTTAATTATTTTAATAATTGCGTGAAAGCGTGTTTGGAATTGGTGGTGTTTTATAAACATCCGGTACAACCGTCACCAAAGCATTTTTTTTTACTTTGTGCTTTCACATACACGTTTACTTTATGATGTGCTCAATTATTACTAGTATCTAATACATTGGGTTTTTCCGTGTATTAAAAAAACGAGTGAAATATCTCAAGCTTAATAAATTCCGGTTCTTTCATCGCTGCTTTCTTATCACTTTTGGCGAGTGACTCTTCGAAAATTATGCAAAATATAAATTTAATCGCCTCTTAAAAAACTACCATTATTTCTACTTTCACAGTTCACGAAAATATTAATAATTTGGTAGCCAAAAAATTAAAGTTTTTCTCGACCAGAGAGAAATGGAAATGGATGATATTTGGTGTATTTAATAAATACAAAAATATATTATCACAAATACAGAGGTGGAATGTGTTTGTGACGGGGGGGGGGGGGGGGGTGACGCCAGTACCCCAGGCAAACAAAAAAACGAAAGCCTGCGCCGGGAATCGAACCCGGGACCGTTGGCTCCGAAGCATGTCCCCATACCCACTGAGCCATCGGGTTCGTACATGTATTTGTGATAATATATTTTTTGTGTTTATTAAATACACCGAATAACACAAGTTGCCGTTTCCATTTCTCTCTGGTCGAGAATAACTTTTATTGTTTGGCTATTGCATTCCAACGGCTACTACATACTATCCAATTGAAGATAATAATTTGGTAATGATCAAAAACAATAAAATAAAATAATTTCTACTACCACTGGATAAATTGACGGTTGACAAGGCATCAGACTCCTGCAGATGAGCCTCGATGTCCCTAAGGGTGTGCCCCAGCTGATGGTGCTGGTGGTGGTGATGTCCGGCGTCCAGCGATGAGAACTGGAGGGCCGACGACGTACCTGGTCCATCGTCGAACTGCTGCTGTTGGTGATGGTGATGGTGATGACCGTCATCGAGCATAGACACGTCCGACGCGCCCTCGGTCATGACGATTGAATCCACATCCTCCACGGTAAAGACCAGCAGCTGAGTCGTCTCCTGATCTGTTGGACTGACGCAGCCCAGGTCGTCCTCACCCAACGCGTCTGAAGCGAACCGACCGACCAGGTCCAGGGAATCCTCACCGCCGCTACCGGGGAAAACGACCGAGGTGAGCAAGTGACCGTCCTCGCTGCCGCAGTCCTCAAGATCGGCTAGCTCTGCCACCGAGCGACGAGCCGTTCGCATCTCCGACTGGAAACAGTCGGGAACCGCGTCACTATTAATGGCTGCAAACTCTCCAGTCATTTCTGTGGTAGCCGTGTAGGTCGCTTCGGTAGATGGCGCTGCGGACTCTACAACGTTCGAGTCTATCGTAACAGGGATCGCTTCAACCGGTTCCACCTCTAGTGAAGGCGGTGGTGGGTCTTTGGTGACAGTCGACACAGGATGGTTCAAGCTGTTTGGTTCGTTACCGATGTCCACAGTCTCAACAGATTCTATCCGAATTTTGTCCGATCGTTCGTCTCTGGAGTTCCCGGGTGTTTGTCGCTCGGACTCCCGCGTACTACTCTCGCCTCCTTCCGTAGATGTACCCTCGTTGGAGGAACGCGACTGAGTGGCGGTGGTGACAGAACTGTCACTGGGTTCACGGTTGCTGTAGTCGGGAGGCGGCGGTAAGGGTGGTGCGGGCCGGTGACCGCCGTTGTTGTTAGACGTGGTGTTCACAATTCCGGCATCTGGCGCGTCATTGGGCGATTCGTTACCCGTCAGTTTCTCCAATCCGGTCGCGTCCATTGACTCGATGCCCGAATCCTCGTAAGGTGAGCCGGTGCTGTTACACAGGCTGCCCGGATGCACCCGCCGATGATGCCGCATGAGCACCCCGCAGGCTCCCGGCCCGCCGTGACCGCGACCGGCCGGCGGCGCGTGGTCGCCGTTCTCCTCGCTGCTGGTGCCGGCGTTGAGCGAATCTGGACTGCTGCCGCTAGGCGAGGCCGAGCAGGGTGAGGAAGAGGAAACGGTGACGATGGACACGGCCGTGGCGGGAACGCTGAGAATGTGGTGGAGATGCCGTCGGTGGTGGTGATGGTGGTTAGCTACCTCGCGGGTCATGAACTCGCCGTCGTCCTCCTCGTGGTGGTGGACGCGGTCCAGCGCCACCTGCCGGACCTGCACCATGCCTTCCACCCCGTCGCCACCAGCACCGGTAACCAGCTGTCCAGCCGGCGTGATGGCACCGACCAGCCGGAGCTTCTCCTGGGTCAGTCCGCCTCGCGGGACGGCCCTGGGGGTGGCGGTAACGGTGGTGGTAGCGGTGGTGGATGTAGCCACTGTTGCGGCGTCTCCGCAAGGCACTTGGACGGGTCCATCGGTGGTTGGTGGGATGGTCACTTCATCCTCCTCGAGGATGTTCTCTGCTGCGCATGAGTGCACCCAGCTCTCCACTGAAGGCACATCCGTCGTTTGTTGACCAACCACTTCTCGTCGGCAGTCGAACGGCGTACGCTGCTGCGACTGTTCCCGCTCCCCACTGACCATCTCCGCGCCAGCCTGATCGAGTTCAACCGCCGGTATGGGCAGCGGCGCCACCTGGCTGAAAGGCACATCTGGAACAAGTCTGGACACGACCACCGACGACGGTGGTAAACCCAGCGATGGCGCTCGTTCGACGACGGCCAGTGGTGGTGATGATGATGATGAGGAAGGGATTGGTTCAACAACCGCGCCGCTAGTCCGTAACGTTACACTACCGCGTTGCATCTGTTCACGAACGATCACCCTGGCCGAGTCAGCCTGGGGATTAGAAACCGGCGGGGATACAACCGACGCACCAGAAAGGGGAGGCGATGAACCAGTGTTTAGTTTGCCGGTGCTCTTGGTGTCCTCGGTGGTGGTAGGTGGTTGTTCGGCCAGTCGCTGGTGGATGTGACGAATGTGGTGGTGGTAGTACTGGTCCACCGCGCTGGGAGCCGTCCAGGGTGCGGTGCTGGATGGCTGCTCCGGGGCAGTGGAGGTGGAGGGCGGGGCCCGGACGCTGGTCGTCGTCATGGTGATCGCTGCCGAGGCACTCGTGGGTTGGAGGTGGGGGTGGTGGGTGACGGGCTTGGGCGAGTCCAGGACGATCTGCCGCACGACGGGGGACCGAGGTTCTGATCGCTGGGTTGGATTCTCGTCTAGAGGTTTCATATCGAGTAGCGGTGAGAGAAAAAAAATAGATAATTAGACAAAATACTACCAGAATCTCGTTGGATTACAGTGCTGATCAAATAAATATAGATCAAGCAACGCGCTGATTTTTTTAAGTATTTTGACTTGATTGAAAATTGGTTATTGAACCAAATTAGTCAAAAATGAATGAAATAACTTTTATTTTATTGTTGTTAGTGTTTTTCTCCACTTCGAATAAAATCAAGACAGGCGTGTCAAAAGGTGTGTATTTAATAATATCAGCATTTTAAGATTATAAATAAATAAGTAATGCCACCTATGACCATTTTATCTTTGCTTACAAAGATGCAGTAATGCTGTTGCTGCAATAGTATTAAAAAACTTATAAAAATAGATGATTAAAATAGATGATTGGCAAACGTAACAGAGAACGTAAAATAAAAAGTTTCATTCGCTTTGATTGATTAATAGAATTATTCAATAATATAAAAATGTTAATCGTGAATCGAATCGTTGTAGATTTACTTCTACGATATTATACTTATTATAATTATTGTTATTCCCTTTTGTTTATCAAAATCATTTTTTTAACTTGAACAATTTCATGCCAGATTCAATAAATTTATGCATGACACTAAGTACAAAAACAAAAAAGTTTTGGGAAAAATTTTTTTTTTCCAACAAAATTATTTAAAGAAATACACTTTTTCTCATGAATTTTATGAGAATTCAGGGCACACTTTGCCACAAATGCGAATCGATTTACGAGAAAAAAAATTGTGACAATTTTTTAAATTATAATTAAAAAATACTTTTCACAAAAATGTACAACTTTCTGCGAAATTCCATTCAAATAATAAATGTTACTCAACTGAAAATCCTAATGTCAAATTGGTCAATAAAAGTCAATAAAGGTCCTAAAAATTATCGTTATCGACACATTACATTTACATATTTTTATTCCTTGAGATATTTCGTACTGTGCGACTTTGTAGAGAAAACAACATGTGCTAATGAACAGATTACATATAATCCGTCTTGGCAGACGAACATTTAAAGTGATTGAATAAAATTTTATTTAAACAAATTAGATCGTCGTAAATGTTCATCAAATTTCTGTTTTTTAAATTTAAAATTTTTATTTATTGCCTAACTGTTAGACAACTTAAAAAAAATGAATTTGCGACTGAATCATTATTCAATATTGGGCTCCATTATGTTCAGGCAGAAACCAATGAATGACGTTATTTTAAACAAAATCATTGTTAACATTTTGAAAATAACTTTGCTAATTCTTCGAAGATAAATAATCGACGATACAATTTTATTCTACTAACTTTAATTTCAAACAAGCTCATCTTAAGACTTTAAAAACAATTTTGATAATCCTGCGATGACTTCGACCCGACCATTACCGACCATCAGTAATGGTCGGTTGAAAACTCGTTAAAAAAGTAGCAAATTGGCAATAAATATAATTTCATTCTATTAACTTTTAAATTTTCGTTCCAAATACACATCTGTCGAAAAAAAAAAAAAAAAAAAAACGCCAAACACCCCCCGGGAATCCTCTGCGGCCTGACAGCAGGCGGCGCCGGCGAACTGAACACATCCGACGAGCTGCTCCCCCTGGTGGCGTCCACCGCCAGAGACGCCGCCTCAGGCAGCGCCACCATCTTCACTCCTCGAACCACCAACGGCTGAAGTCGATCGTCCGGCCGACTCCTCGTTTGCTGTTGCTGTTGCTGCTGCTCTGTCACACTCCCGGCAGGCGCACCGTCCACCGGCGGCGACACCGGCAACGGAAATCCGGCGCCAGTTTTGGTCGACCTCTCCTTATTCTCCGCAGCCGACAGAGGTACATCCGTCGACCTTTGCTGTTGCTCGGCGGTAGGAGACGCGACCACGGTCCCACGCGGATGATGCTGACCAATGTTTTTCACTTTGATACCGAACCTAGTCAACACCTCGCCCCGTTCCACTTTTACAACGTCTTTCGCGCGGGGAACGGAGCCCTCGGGATCGTTGGATTGACCGGCGGAAAGAGACCGATGCGGCACGGCACCCGCAAAGTCCCGCTCGTGCAGGGAAGGTCGCCGCGGTGGCAAGGCGTGAGGCAGGGTCTTCTCGCCGCTCGGGTCAGAGTCCCGCCTCGGAATCTGCACGCTGCTGACCACCGTAGTGGCAACACCAGGCAGATTCTTACTCGGATGGTGAAGCACATTGGGCACTTGAACATGCTGGGCGGCCAGGGTGGTTGGGGTGGTGGTGGCGGTGGCCACCGGGGTAGCGACGGTCGAGGAGGCAGGGGGTGGGGCAGGGAAATGCGAGTCCAATACCAGGCCGCCGCCCGATAACAACGTCTGCTCGCGTCGGCCCGATTGGCCAGGTGGCGAGGTGGATACCCTCCCCTCAGTCGGCGGGGACACGCTGGGAGGTGGAACGATGACGGGCGGGCTGGACCGGCTGATCACTTCCGGTTGGTTGTTGGCAGCCGAATCAACCACAGAGGCCGCCACCCTGGTCGACTGTAGCAGCCCGGTAGCCAGGAGGTTACCTCCGCCACGCCCTCTCCGAGAGTTTGCGGCCCCCCGGGCCGTATTAGATGCCCGGCGTCCAGCCATGGTGGCCACCCGGAAGGTAGCAGCTCCGGCCATGAGACCGCCACCCCCCACCACCGGAACCAATCCTCTCACTCCCCCTTCTACCACCTTGGAGACAACCGTGCCGCCCCGGGCGGTACGCCCCTTAATCGCTCCTTTGACCGGAAGACCTCTTGACGAGCGTTCGCCCATTTCGCCGCCCCGCCCGCGGCCACGGCCCTTCTCCCCGCGACGCGGACTGGTCACCACGGCCGCGTTACGACCGCGGAGACTAATGTGAAGCGGCGGGACTCGCGGTTCAGGGGTGGTAGATAAATTCCCGGCGATTCCGTAGCACAGAGAACCGGTTGGACTACCACTGCGGGCGGCGACCGACGGGCTGGTGGCCGGGGAGGTGAACGCGCTACCGCCACCTACAGTGGTGGTCACGGCGGTTGACAGTGGTCCGCCTACACCGCCGCTAACCCGCCTGGTCGGGATGTTGACGAACGACACGTCCACTTTGTACTGGTGGGCCGCCGCGGCCGAACCGGAAGGAACCGGTTCCACCTTGGGCGGTTTGGGCTTGTCCGGCACACCGGCAGTCGACATGGCCACACGCGATCTCTCCTTGGACTCCAGCTTGAGCCGCAGCTTGATTTTCTCGCCTGGACTGCCCACCGAAGAAGCGGCCAGGCTGGGCGAGGGCGGCGCGGTGGATGAAACCGGTTGGGTCACCTGACCAGCGACGGCCACCACGTCCAGTCGGCGATGCGGACCGACATCGGTCCGCTCGGACGCAAACTGATCGGAGCGGTAGGACGACCCAGTGGACGAGGTGGAGGACCCGCTGTCGTGCATGGGCGTGGTCAGTCCCTCGTTGCTGCTGGCGAACGCGCCCTCGCCCATCGACGAGTCATCGAAGTCGTCGTCGTCCTCATCGTCCATTTCTTCCTCGTCTTCCTCGCTGGACATGGGCTCCAGCTGACCGGTAAATGGGTTGACCAGGTGCTGAGTGGGTCGCTTGCCGGCCGGCGCCGGCGAAGGCCAAGGCGACAACTCGTGCTCGGCTTCCTGACTAGATTGACCTGAGTTGTTGCTGGTGGAGGCCGAGGAGGAGGGCGCCGTGGGCGGGGGCGAAGGCAGAGGGGGCACGCGGTGCTGTTGCTGGGGCTGCGGTGCCGGATGACGATGGAGCTGCTGTTGATGGTGGCAGCCCACCACGAACGAGTGGGACGGCGGGGGCGGCGGTACCTTGCTGGCGGCCACCCCGTCCACCGTGGCAGTGAAGGGAGGTCCGATCGACGGCGGGGAGGCTGAGGGTGGTGTGAGGGAGGGCGGGGAAAAAGGGATGGCGGGGACCACCGTTGCCGTGGCTGAGATGGTGTATGGCTGGGCGAAGTGGGAGCTGGAATCACTGGCGGTAGTGGTGGTGCTTGTCGAGCCCACGGCAGTAGTTATCACCGGTTTGGGTAAGGGGGATGCCCTTGGTGAGGCCACCGGGGTAGAGTCCATCGCCCCGGGGAACGGCGGTTTCTCCTTGGGTTTGCGGGGCTTGCGTTTCCGTTTTGGCGGCGCGGTGGCCGTTGACGAGTCCGACGAAGCGGGCGAGAAGGATTTTCCCGGGGTAGGCTGACCAGTCATGTCGCTCTGCAGGAGGTTGACCAGCAGCGGACTCATCAGCGCCGCGTTGGCTCGGTCCACCACCCCACGCGGCAGGTTGTTGAGGACAACCGTGGGCGAGTTGGGCACGCTGCCGCTGCCGGCCGCCACCGCCGCTACGGTGGCCGCGACCGACGCCGACGAGGAGGGAAATCGGACCGGCTGGAACGGGCTGCTGCCGACCGCGGCTGGTGTTCCCGGGTGATGGAAGGTGAGCTGGGAGGTGAGGGGAAAGCGGGCGGCGGGTATGGTAGCGGTCGGGGTGGTAGCGGTGCTGGTAGCGGTGACGGGGTGGTGACCCTGACTGCCATGCATGGTGTTCATGGCGTGGGTCATGCTGGCGAAGGGAAACGGTCCGAAGGCGGTAGGGTGGCTGCGGAGCGGCGGCGGGATGGCCAGTGGGTTGTTGCCGCTCTTGGGCGGAAAGGGGATGGGTTCGCTGCCCGGGGCCACCACGTTGGGCGACTTGAAGTCGGCAGGGGGCGGGGCCATGGCGCCGTCAGGTGCTGCGGAGGTGGAGGCCAATGACGTGGTGGCCACCGTAAGGGGTCCGGTGGGAATAGGCAGCAGTCCCGACGATGGCGACGGGGTAGGGTGCGGTGTCTTGGCGGCGGTGGCGGCGGCGGCCACCGCCTCCAGGTTGCCCAGGTTGAAGGCGGACGCGCCGGAGGTGCTGGGTACCTGGTCATCGTCCACCGGTTGCAGGATGATCTCTTGGGGCTCGTTGAAGCGTCCGGCGATGGTCAGGGAGATGACCTGCAGAGTGACGTAAAGACGAAAGATATGGATGAGCAAAGTACTTTTTGGCAAACACCACAGACAAATATTTCGTTGTGTTTCAGTTAGGAATAACTCAAATTAACAACATCATTATTATTGGGAAATAAAATGAAATTTGAGTTGCTATCTTTTCAAAAGGGACAGGAACTGCAGAGTGGCGAATAGACAAAAATATGGATGAGCAACATTTTTTTAAGGATTTTTCAGCATGTCAAAAACAATAACGAAAACAGCAAATAGTTTGTTGTCACTTGTAATAAATGTTGTATTTTGTGGTTCACTCAAATTAATAAAATAAGAATTAATGGCAATTCGTGGTCAATATTTTTTTCAAACAGGATTAGCGAGACCACAGATACAACTCGGCCGAGCGATTTGAAGCTAGGGAGGGACGAATCATTTCAATTTTTCAACATTTCAATAACGATTATAGCTTCCTTTGCCATTTCTACTATACAGGATTTACATTAAAGCAAGGAAATCTTTGCTTGGTGAGCAACTTTTACGAGTAACATTGTGTAATTGTGTAAGATCCAAGCGTAAATGGATGATGGCAGAAATTTTCTTCTTAGCAAACTTGTTTCGTTCCTTTTTGGCTCGCGATTGCTGACGTCACAGATACCGGGCAAAAAGCTCTACTATAAAACCCGTATTAACAGATTCAAACAAAACAGAGCCGCAATTTCACAAAATGCGTTGATACTTTTAGAGTTGAAACATGGTTTGGATGGTGATAAACAAGACAGGGCGCTTAAAAAATATGTTCAACCATATACAGGGCACAAAAACAACCAACAAAATAATATTCGTAAAATAAACCAACAATTCCATTACGTCGTGAGAAAAAGTGTGTGTGACAACTTTTTAAAAAGTTTAATAAAAGATCTCGCCGCGGTACGAAAACATTGCATTAGAGGTTATTGCGCTTTGGCAAGAAATATACTGCCAGCAGTAAACAACGCCTAAAAGAAGCAATGTTTGTACGAGACGGCGAGCAACCATGAAGTAATTATTTTAGTTATCTTTTTTAACGCGCATTAAAAATGACCGAGCGTCAATATTTTTATTTTATACTAGCGCTTAAGCCTTTCCGAGGACAGGCAGCAATTGAACAGGCTACATACATTATATGATGACATCATGAATTTAACACAAATTAAATGTCAACATATTTCTTTGGCAAATATAGAGTTTA
>JAUJYS010001355.1:0-17673 GCA_033995665.1 Melogona broelemanni | reverse complement strand
AATAGCCAGACTGCAGGATCCACCCCTAAGCTCTGGACTCCCTAATGGAAGAGTTTTTTTTTAAATTGTAGGAATTAATGTGTTGCGTTTTTTTAAATGCTGTTACAGAAACAATGTTTACCTCTGCTTTCACGTTTGTTTGCTTTTGAGTTTTGTAATTCATTGGTTTTATCCCATTCTGAAGCATAGTGGATGGTGAGGAGGGTTGAATGAGACATGGCGAATGGCCTCACTGTTCAGTGCCGCCCTCTGGCGGTAGTCGCTGACAACTTGCCATTCACACAGCTGCACGCATATCGAGGCGCAACTGCGAAAGACTGATGGGGCAGAGCGTGATGCGGCGAAATTTGCAGGGTCGGGGCCAGCCGAACTAACTAGCTTCTCGCGTGTTTATTCTCCTTTATTATTATGTTGAGAGTTGAAAAGAGGAAAACTTTGGATGGGGAAGGCGGCAGACTTGGAGGTGGGGGCGGCGAAGGGAATGGGGGAAGGAGTATTCTTACTCGAATAAATTATACCCTGGGCAAATTGCACAAAGTGTAGCCACACCATCCGTTTTTGCGTAATGAAGGCCGTAATAAGCTGGAATAAGCGCAGTAAATTTGGGCGCAGACGATTTTTTGTCAAATGATTGTCTCGAAATAAGAAAAAAAATAGAAAGTGGGCAGAAATTTTATTTTTTAATAGATTTATATAATTGCGGAATATTAACCCAAATATTTTTTTCATCAAGTTAAATAAAAATAATAAATAAATGAAGTTTTTTAATTAAATACAGACTATTGCTTAAAAACTGAGTTTGCACTTCACGGTACAACTACTGGAATCAAGAAATGATTGAAAATAACCGAAAATAACTCTTAACTTCAATTTTTCTTCTTTTTTCTTCTTAACTTCAAATTGTAAATTGTAATTCAAGATTCAAAGGACTGAAACTTTTATTTGAATTTGCAAGTGGAAGAAAATGAATGCCCTATTAAAAATTAATTGAACAGTCCGTTTAAACGTAAAGGAAATATTTTGATCGCTGATCTTTTTGACTTGATCGAAACTGAAAATATTTTAAAATGTACTTTCTCGAGCTAATTCTAATAAAAACATTTACCGGAAATGAAAGACAAGATAGTGAAAACAATAAAATCCGTCAGTTACAGAAAAAAATAAAAAATTAAAAAGACTGAATTAAAAATATTTTGATAGAATTTGAACAATAAAAGCTTGACTATTCATTTTTACGAGCAAAATATTTCAGGTGCATAGGTACCATGAATGATCGTCCTTTGCTATAGCTATACCACCCTGCGCCCTGCCCGGAATGCACCCCAACAACCCCTAAATATGGGAGGGGGGTTGTGGAGCAAATGGAAGAGGTGGCCATAAGTTTCGTGTACAGCATGCCGCGGCATGAGCAAGCAGCTCGGCAGCAGCGGCGTCGGCGGCTTTTAGCAAAGACGCGAAAGCCAGCGACAACAAAAGATGACATAAATCAAGTATGATTGACGCTCGTGACGGGGGGTTGATGGATCGGGTCCTGGGCATGACGCCTGGCGGCTTGCCAAACCATTAACTGTTACACAATCTGATTGGCGCTTGTCAGCTTTACCCACGCCACATTCGCAATCTGTTGGGGAGTAATTATTTTCGAAGCCATTGCGAACTGCGTGGGCCAATCAAAACACGGGGGTGCTACAACCGCGTTCGGCCGCTAGACGCTCGCTGATTGGACGGCGGTGTGTCGGTACGAGTGATGGCGGAACACTTGCGGCTTGGGGAAATTGGAATTCCACAATGTTATTTTGTATTTTTTTTTGTGATGAGGCGAGTTATTGCTGTACAATACACATGTATAAAGTGCTCTTTGGAAATGGTATTTTGTATGTGTGAGGGTTTAGATCTGAATGTGCCAAAGAAAAGTATTGAAAAAAAAAATGCATTTGAAGACCGTGACAGAATATCGAAAACATTTTGTTGGCTTTATGTCAATATCTTATGCGTCATTTAAATAATTAACTCCGTTTGCTTTTGGAGACAATTTCTCACGCTGGGTGCTAATGGTCTAGAAAATTAAAATGGCAAACTTCCAATGCAACAAGGCTACATTGTAAGTCCTGTACATGCATTAATGGAGAACTGTACTCTATTCTGTATATGATAATTTGAAACGATTTAATGTCGCTGCGCAGGTCATTAGTTTACAGTTCATTGGTATAGGTGATGAGAATTTACGCCATTTTGAATAGGAGTCCTTTGAACTATTTAAGATGCCGCCTTTTTGAAAGGACGAGTGTTGCGCGCCGTTTACTACACGTGGTCGTATAACTTCCACTTACATTCAATAGGTGGCACAACTATCGCCATCCACTGTAACTCAAACAGTCAATGGGGCTGGAGACTAATTAGAGGAAAAACAGATCTCTACCGGGAAAGGAATTTTCACAAACCAGGCTCCAAACTAAAATTGCAAACCGGTCATTTCTGTAAAGTAAACAAAAAATGTTCAGATTTTAGGTACTAGACTGATCAATTTGTCCAAAAACTGTAAATTCCATAATTTTAATTGAAGTCCCATAGGATTTTAGTTCTATTTCAGATTCATAGAAATAGTGAACGGCTTTATGCCACGGCTTACTCCGCAGGGATCATAGCGCTACCTTTTGGCTGGCCGACTGCTCGCGCGCGCGCTACGCGTGCGGACGGAACTGCGGTTGTGAATCATCTCTCTTGCAACGTTCAAACTGATGCAGCGGGAGTATTCGATCGCATCTCTACCGTGAAGCGATCGCATTCGAAACGCGTGTTTGTGTTCGGTGTCCCCCGCCTGTGGAAATTTCACGACCTCTCCTCCGACCAGTGTTAACTGAATGCGTGACTATGAGAACCGCATGGAATTGTTGAACGCACATGTCTGCGTGTATTCTTGACTTGTCTCCAATACCAACGAAGTGAGCGCCGGACTGCCTAAAGAATCGTTTGGCACTTTTTTGGTGGATCCAAAATTATTATCGGACTAGACGGATTCTGTGTGCAACGGATTTTTCTAAAGACTCGCTCCAACTCAAGTTTGAGCGACGAGTTTGTCGTTTGCGCGTGTTTTGAGTTATTATTCTGCGAGGCCGTGGCTTCTGGAAGGCTTTTTACCCGGTCAACGTGAAAGTTTTTGTCACGGACGAACGTGGCGGCGACGGAGATCTATTCTCCAGCACCGTGAATCCGTGGACAGTGTGGTTGAACGGCCCGAAAATGCTGACTCCGAGCGGAGCTCAGTATCTGCGACCAGATTACCTGACGCCGTTGCCGACAACCGTAAGTAACTTATTCTTTTATTTACATTTCATACTTTTCAAATACGCTCGTTGTAGTATTATTTATATGCTTGCAGATAGGGCTTTAAGAAATCGCTTGGCTGCCTGTAAATAAGAATATAAAAATATTAGTCCTATGAGTGGCTAACTTATTGAAAACAGAACTTTTTGCGCACTTATGAGTGACTATATATAGAATATCTTATAAAGTTTTGATCAACGCGTTACTTGCGAACTAATTTATCGGCATTTAAGACTTGCGAACTAATTTATCGGCAGAATTCGCTAGCCAACAATTTTGGAAACTGAGCTAATATCTAAAGAAACTTGGGCCTCAAACGCAAAACATAACTTTCCATACAAGTTTCAGACTTGTTCTAAAGATGTTGCGAAATTTAGCCTGATAGATGGGTCATACACTACATACACAAAGTACAAATTACGCTCTACTTATAATATCAAACCTATGAAGTCGAAGTCCTGAATTTCTTCGAACCGAGATAACGCGGAATTTCGAAAAAGCGTTTGACGACTTCGCGGCGTTAGAGCGTCGCCGGGATTTCCGAAGTTTTTCTGCGGGAGTTTCGTGCCCGCTTTGCCGCTAAGAGTAGGCGCCGCTCTCCGTAGAATCGCGTGCGCTGTTCCTCCTACGCGCGATAGTTCTCGTGAGCGGCGAAATCCGATACGCGATTTTTGCCGGGCCGCTCTTTTCCAATTATTTTCTTTTCTTTCACAAAGGATACGTATTTCTTTCGCATTATCAATCCACAATTATTTTAAATCCATAGTTTATTTTTATTTTAATATGAAAAATTCCTTTTTTTTTCAATTTCGAACGAATTACAAACATGCGAGGTTTTCGTTACAAGTTAGGCCCTAGGTCATTTTGTTAACCTTCAAGGTATATGAAATTTAACCAACTATTTTAACGCATTGATATAATAGATCCCGATAGTAAATGTCTTTAACTAACTTTTAAACTTCAAGCTCTTTTCATTAAAACATTTTTAGTACCGTTTTTTTTTTTTCCGAATCTTTTTCCCGCTCTTCAAACCAAAATTAAGTGACTTTTTTTTGCACACTAGATGGATGCAAAACTATTTAACTTGCTTTGTTCAAAATTATTTTATTGGTTGGGATTATTTCCTTTATTCGGAATCTTTCGTTACGAAAAACAACGATACAGCTTCCCGATTCAAATTATTGTTGCATTCGTCATCGCATATTATTTTGTTTCGCAAATGATTTGGGCTGTGCTTGTAATTTGTTGATGAAATTATGCATAGTTTATTAGTGAAGAGGTGGATGAAAAGGGAAAGCATGCGTTAGATTTCCGTAATTTTCTTCCATCGATCGATAAATTCCACGGGCAAGACAAATTCGCGCAACCCGAAAAGTTTTTCCTGTCCCGTTTCGAGATAGAAGCAATTTCAATCGTAACATGTCTCAACCAAAAGAAAGCATTGCAAATTGTTAGCAAATTTTTCCTATTGAAAATCCACTTTTTATTTTTCTTACCGAGCTTTTCGACCAATTGAAAAAAGGTGTTACAACAATATCGAAAACCAGGAATGCAAATCTTGGAGATTAACCATTAATATTTTAAAAATTACCTGATCTTGGAACTAATAAAACACAAACCGGACACGAATTTCAAAATTTTCAAGTCATCATTACACATCAGTAGGCTGTTAGGTGACCTAACAAAATATTTTATCAAGTAGTTTCAACTGGTCCCTCTTTAGGGGCACACGCAGGCCCTTTGGACTTGAGGTTTAAATTTTATTTTTCACAATCGTTTTCGCCCGTACGTTTGGGGCTTAAGGGCTTTTTAGTAGAAACATGGGGCTCACGTGTACTCGTATCATTAGGTGCCCTTTGCTGAAAACTTAACAATTTTCAGCGATTGTAACTCGATAAACCTAGCTTCAAGAAATACTCGAATATATCTGCCCAACCATTTAAAATGAAGCGACTTTTCGTTGGCCACTGCGCCCGCATTGAGTTTTTGTTTGCAAATGCCGCCGCTTCATAAAATAATAGTCTACTATTATTTATATAAGAGAGCTCGCCAGACTCTGTTCGTCTTATTTTCATTATAATTATACATCGTTCACTGTCCAAATAGATAATTATAACTTTCAGTTTACTAAAGCCCATCCATGTAATTGTTATTTTCCATAATTTAATAGACTACTCCACAGATACTAATTTTTTTCTCGTTTCTGAATTTTCTAGTTGGACGCTAAAAAGAGTCCTCTGGCCCTACTGGCCCAGACCTGCAGCAACATCGGCGCCGACACCCCCAGCACCAAATCCCTGCTGCCCTCCTCGCAAGACAAGAGCGGCAACAAGGACTCCGACAAGCTCCGCAATGCCAACAACAACAGCGACAAATCGTGCACCCCGCACCAACAACAGCAACATCACAGCCAGCAGCACTCCGGCGACGAGTCCAGCGGCCTCAACCTGAACCTGGGCCGCGGGGACGGCAACCGTGACCGCGATGGCAGCGCCACCAGCGGCAGCAGTAGCGCCGGCCGCGAACGTTCCTCCTCCTTCAAACCCTACGAGTCGGTCAAGAAAGAGGCCCCCGACTCCCTCCACGACGACAAGAGCGGCTTCCGGACCCCCACCTCCAAGTCCAGCTCACCCGCTGTCTCCTCCGCCGGTTCCAACAGTGGTAAGGCCTCCCCGGCCGACCTCAAGACCAGCGCCGCGTCGGATTCCTCCTCCTCCACCACCGCCTCGGTGGCCTCCAGCTCCATCACCAATCCAGCCAGCAGCCCCCTCCACTCCTCAGGCCTGCTCCACCACCACCACCACCAACAGCCCACCCAGCACCACCCCCACACCACCTCCTCGGCCCAACACAACCGCATCAGTATCGGTTGCGGCAACATGTTCGTGGAGGTCAACCACCACGAGTCCGGCCTACCCAAGGACCATCTCTCCAGTCTGGGTTACAAACCCGGCGGCCACGGACAACTCCTCCCCGGACTCTCCCACTCCCACGGCGGCCCCGGTGGTATGCTGGGCTCGCTGTCCAGTTGCACCGGCTGCACCCAGGTGGTCAGTCATATCCCCATGGACTCCAACGGCGGACAGCCGGGTGCCTACCCGCCTGGTATGATGTCCGGCGGAATGAAGCACGGTTACCCCGGATCGGCCGCCCTCTCTCCCTACGTGGCCTACGCGAGGGTCAAGACGGCGGCGGGTGGATCGACCCTGGTGCCCATCTGTAGGGACCCGTTTTGCACCAACTGCCAACTGAGCGTGCAGAACGCCCAGCAGTTAGTGGGTGGCGGTGGAGGTGGCGGCAGCGGGCCACCACCTTCCTCCTGTCCCAGCGGCTGCACTCAATGCAATCACGAGAAGGCGGTAGCTGGCATGGGTGGTGTCGGCGGACATTTATCGTCACTCTCCCTCATCCCCGGTCTATCGGCGGGCGGCAATCCCTTGTCGTTGGGCTCCGGTCTCTACGGCGGACACCACAGTATGCTGACGCCGCGGCCCTACGTATGTAACTGGATCGCCGGCGATACCTACTGCGGCAAGCGGTTCACCACCTCTGAAGAGCTGCTCCAGCACCTGCGGACGCATACCAACTTGGCGGCTGGCGGTGGCGCGGATGGCAGCGGCGGTATGACCATGTTGAATCCCAGTCTCAGCCTGCCGTCCCCGGGTAGCCTGGGCGGCTATCACCTGCACTACAGTATGGCGCCCTCTCTCACTAGTCCGGCCGGACTACACCGGACCTATCCGACCAGTCTGAGTCCGGTCAGCTCGCTGTCGGCGGCCAGTCGATACCACCCGTATAAGCCCCAGCTGTCCGGTATGCCCGGCGCGCCGCTCACTCCCTTCCCGCCCCACCCTGGCCTGACCGCGGCTCAGTACTTTTCGCCCTACGCCATGTACGGGCAGAGGTTGGGGGCCGCCGTACATCCCTAAGAACAAGGGAGAAGAAGGACTAGAGAAAAATATAAAAGATCTAGAAACAAAAACAGTTTTTCGTCGTGCCACGAAAGACAACAGCCAATAATGTTTCCAAAACAGTTGTTTCTCCATCTCTCCCACCATCCACAAATCTGTTTTCCTCCTCCTTTCACATCATTCTCGTTCGAAAAATAGTTTAAAAAACCAAACCTAAAAAAATTTGTTCAACGATTAGTAATTTAATTTGTTCGTGAAGCCAATAAATTCAAGAACCGCCATTTTTTAAGGATGGTAGCACTATTTTTTTTTTCGGGTGCGTAATATTATTTCCTTCTGGTTGTGGCCTGATGTGTTCTGCCGCACGAAGAAATGTGATCCATGTCAGCTGTTGTTTTTTGGATCTGTTTTTGGCCTCCCCCTGCCCCCAGTGTGTGGTGTTTGTGCGTGCGTGTCTGTCCATAGAGAAAAAAAAGCCTCTTGTGTCAACATACAGCAGCAAGTAGGAGACGTGGGGAAAATCTCTCGCCGGCACAAGTAAATTATGATTACAATGCTGCTTGCTTGCTTCTTTCTCAAATTCGTTATTAGCCATTTTTTCTATTTTTTTCTTTATGCCCGTTCTAATGTTCCAATTTGGTTATTAACGACTGCGCACTACAGTGGGCGAAAAAAATGACTACCATCTTTTTACATCTTTACATTTTTCGTTAGAGAAATTCTAAAATTATTCCAATGACGTCACTAAGTTGCAGTGCGTCATTTTTCGTTGGGGGCTTTGCACGGTGCGTGCCCATTTCCAAAATCTGTTTCATTCAATATTCATAATGCGTATCTGCCAAAACAATTGCTTTGTCTATGTGATGGCGGGGCACACTAATTGGTCTTATTTCCTAACTCAAACCGCACATCATCAAACTGGGGGTGGGTGGGGTGCCTGGTTGCCAGGAATATTGCAATTCATCACTGTTGCGCACAGCACTCAGTCATTGCCGGCCAAACCAATTTGAAGGGAGCCAAGTGGGTGGGCGCAACTTGTATCGGCTCGAATTCAGACTTGCGATATTTATCGGATATTAAATTTGATTGACGATACCGGGAAATCCCAACTCAAAAAGATAAATAAATTCTGCTGTTATTTATTTCAAGTTCCCTTCTCACTGAATTAATGCATTGGAAGGCTGAACTTACCCAGTCCTCACATTAATTTTTATTAAAACTTGTTTCTTCGTTCGTTAGAAGTTTTTACGAATGATTCCCCTCCCTCGTACCAAATGATAAGCAATTTTATTTTTTATTGTGTTCTCAACAACTTCATCAATATATTTTTTATCACATGACGATGCCTGTTTCCGTTGCGCGTTTGTCCTGGCTCTGTTGGTTGTAGTTAGACTTTCTGCCGATAGATGGCGTTCGCTCCATTGCGGTGTCTTCTGCGCTTTCGCAACACGTCGCAGAGCTTGCGTGTGTATACCTCGTTTCCTTTGAAATTTTAACATTTTCTTAAGAACTTAAGAACGAAAAATTGGTATACGCTAAACAAAAATTATAAGCTGGCAGCCACAGGACTGGATGAATGTAGTACGGGATAGCCCAGGCTTGAATTAATTAAATTTAATATTTTGTGTCTTAACGTGGTTAAATCAAACCTACAGTACTCTTACATAAAACACATCATAATATTTTTACTTGTTTTTTATTATTACATATTTAATAATACACTCGACAAGTCAGAAACTGTGTTCCGACGTTTCGCGACAATCATTTCTTTGTTTGACGATTTTCTGAATTATTTTCTATTATTAATTTAATTAAATTTAAATTATTTCCTATTTCCTTTTATACAGTGTTAATCAATACTTTCACGTTATTATAACTTTAAATATCGAGAATTTTGAGCCCTTTCTAGACAAAATTATTATAAAATATTTCTGATCAATTATTTCATCGATCAGCTTTTGGCTAACTTGTTCGCACGGCGAATCTCAATCTCGAAACACTTTCAAGTGTAGCTGAGAATGTTCACTTGAATCTTGTGCAGCGTAGCCGAACAGCGATCGTTCATTTATTTTGGTTACACGCGACAGATAACATTTTTTTAAAATATGTTCGACTTTGATTAAACTAGATTCTCAGGGCCCCATGACAAAAACGGCAGCAACCAATCCGAGGATTCCTTGGAGTGAAAAAACAACCAATTTCTAAGGCCTCATTATCGGGTCCTTTCAACTTTCTCTATCCTTAGTTTCTGCCGTATTTGTTTTTGGGTAAGGTTTAGCCATTAATGTCGAACACTGTAAAAAAAATCTTATTATTATTTTTTTTTTTTCGATTTTTGATTCCGTGGAGTTGTTTTTAATACCGGTTCAATATTGTTTTCGGTGACGCACCCCCAGACGTAAGAATAATAAATATGTTATCTGTGATTAGCAAACTCTGAATTCGTACGCAAAATCATATTCGCACTGGTTTTGATGTTTCCAAATAAAATCCCATAAAAACTTCTCGCTTTGTAGGCGATTTACTGTTGTAAGAATTACTAGTGATTTTGATTTCCACGTGAACACGCATACGTTTTATAACCACGTTCTCAAAACTGTGACATCATCGTTCTGGTTTTTAGTTCTTGTTTAGAAAAATATTCGTATTCACGTAGGAACTGTTTTTCAATATAGTTATCGGCTTTGCGCGGCATTGTGAGAAAATGATATCCGATATGTTGTTTGCACAGCAGCAATAAGTTTTGCCTGTCTTTCGACTTGCTTGTGTATTTGATCGGGCTATCAATTATTGTCAAGCTGTTTATCAATGACATCAGTGACAAAATCGTTGTGTTGATTCCTTTGGACGTGTGTGTAGGGGCTTCTACGTAAAATAAATTATATTTCTCGAAATTAATTAAGAATAGTGTTACATGTTCGGTTGAAGGACGTTCACAGTGCAAAATATCGTTGCGTCCGACAAACAAAAAACATCTTTAGACGTATGAAAGCAAATTTCACTTAATTTTTCCACAACCACTCCCCCTCGTTCTGGTTATCTAATTTGTTGACTGATTTTTTTCCCCCCATCAAAACATTAGTCCTTCGATATTGTTGTCTGTTCTGTTTTGATTTTTTTGGAGGAACTAAATTCTAGAAGAAAAGCAATTAATTGTTCGTTGTATAAATTGATAAATATTATATCGGTTTCTTGACTGTTCCTGATCAGTCTGTTTCTATCCCTCTCTCCTTCATTGTAAATAATCATGTGATGTTTCCGCCCCCTCCAAAAACAAAAAACCCCTCATCACCAATGTGAATTTTTAAACGTGGCTGGCTACACCATGCCGAAACGCTGGCCAAGATTGTATAGATATGTCCCCTCTAACTCCGTTCGCCTGAACGTAAGCTATCCCTCATTTTACAAATGTGTACAGTAAAAATGTATAAAAAAAGAATATTGATTTACCGAAGTTGACGTATACTCTTTCGTCTTTGACGAGAGAGTGAAAAAAACTTGACGAAACCTCAAATTGTTCTGAGGTTTCAGATTTATTTTAGTCACGTGTGATGTGTAATATATGATTTTTTTTTTCTGTTCCCCGTAAGTTGGTTGAGACGCTAATTATATTAAAATAAATGAACGTGGGTCCAAATTCGGATCTGTATACTCAATAATTTTAAAATGAGACAAGTTTTAAGACGACTTACGTGCTGCTGTATATTTGTTTTTGTAAATTATGGTCTGTTTTTCCGTTTTTCTTATTTTACATGTAGAATAAAATAATGCTTATTGAGATTGAAACAATTGGTCCGTTTTATTTTGTTTATCGCTCTTTGATATTTTATCAATTGTAGTTTAATTGCTGGCAACAGCAATTCATACGTCATGCAATGATTATTTTGAATAGAAGAATGCATAGTATAGATGGTATTAGTGACTGCTCGTATTAGGGGGCAGCAGGAGGGTGTTTAAAACAATAGTCCCTGTATTTTTCACAGTCGTGCCTATTTAACTAATTCATAAAATGTCAGTATCTGGACTAACAAAGCCATTGAAAAATGTTTAAGCAGCAGCTTATCAAAAAAATTATTAGAAAATATAGAAATTAAAGGGAGAGTGCGATATTAATGCTGAGAAAATTGTCCTTTTGCCTAAAGAAAGGGGCACACTAGTATGGTACAGGAGCTAGTGTAGGTGTTCACTATTCTTATTTTCCCAGGGTGTGTCGGCTGTGGAACAGTCGCAACAGAGTCTCGAATACAGAGCCTGTTAGCATAAGGATAACCCCATCTTTGTCCTTAATTGGTCATTGCCCCCCCCCCTAAAAGGGGCTGCTTGCGGGTATATATTGTAATTATCAAGAAGACAAAATTTGAAAGATGGAATCGGTAAAAGTGAATTTTGTCCCTGAAAAAACGCGCTTTAATTTTTTGTTCGATCTACTTTTCTTAAGTCTCATTTCTGGATTATACAAACGCTTGCCTGAACAGGATAAAATATTACTAGGTTTCGGCAAAGAAAAAAAAACTCAATAAAGCATTGTTCCGCTTTTAAAAAAAAGTTGCGCCGCAAAACTTTGCGCATCTGGACGGACGGCAATCATGTCGGAACCGGGGAAAAACAACAAAGTATCTGTAGAGGAATCTTCACGCTTTGCTTATCCTACCCCACTGCTAAATGGAAACCGCGAAATGACTGAAAGTTGAGCCGACCTACGTGGCCCGAAAGTCGGCGTGTCTGAAGGCATTTCGCGGGAGGGTGACTGGTGGCTTGGCAGTGGGGTGATGTAGGGTGTGGGGGGGGGGAGTGAGGCCGGGAGCTCCAGGGCAGCTTCACAAGTTATTTATGAGAGTGCCAAGAGCCAGAAGGTTGAACGCTTGACGCCTGCCGCGCCCTCTCGCGAGCTGGAGGCTGGCTGTTACTCACCCTACCATCCAAGGCTTCTTTTTACGTGGCTTCAGATGCGCCATTTGTAATCTTAAGACTCTGAGCAAGGTTTCTGCTTAACCTTACACCAGACTTCGCCGTGCTTTTGCACTTTTTTGTTGAAAGAAGGCCAGTTTCAAAAGATCTTGATTTTTTTTTTTTAATTTTCCAATTTGAGAACTATTTGAAAATCGACATTTCAGTTCTATCATCAGAACCGTGACTACTAATACTTGATTGGTTTGGTCTGGGACAAAAAAGTTAAATATTGACTGCTACAGCCTAAAGGCCTGAGCGATTGAGTGAAAAATGACTTGTCTCAGAACATCGACGGGTTAGTAGGTTTAAACCGTCACTAACTCCATAATATCCACATACGTCTGTTTACATTTTATTTTAAGTTTTTTTAAGATCAGCAATTTTCGATTGACATTACCATTCTTTTTGCGAATTTCCGATTCGCAAATTGGCGGGGGAAAAAATCCTCATCTTGTGTTTCAAACTTGTTCAGTCGGGTGCCGAGCTTGATTGAAAGTATGCGTAATTGAAATAAGTGGGCATCAACAACGTCTGCATCAAGAAATAAGACGTGTACAGTACCCCAAACACAACAACAAGTAATGATGAAAACTCGAAATTTATTGCACGAAATATTCTGGTTCGGGGCAGGCCGGGCCACAGATGGAAATTGTATACAACACTGTACATTAGACGCCGCTGCCGTTTAGTAGGCCCCGCGGTACAAAAGTCAAATTGTGCGAAATAGGCCTATAATGAGGGCAGCGTCATTTTGTATAAACTATACGCGCCATTAAAACAGGCACCGCGGTGTGCATGCGTACAGTACATATTCCTCGTCCATGAAGTGGAGTTTTGCAATTAGCCGCAATTATTAATATTTATTGTTATTGCCGTTTTAATTCAACTTTATAGATGAAAAGAGGGGGCCGACATATATAAATAATCCCTATTTATTGCGCTGCACGGATATCTAGCGGCCGTCCCACTCGTTTCGGTACAACTGTTCCCCCCATACATCTAGCTCTCTATACATATGCGGTATAGCCATACGATATGTAAATGTTAATGTATACAACACGCACATCCGTTTTGCCAGCAGATGGACCTTAGGCTTTTGTTTGGAGAAGAGGTTCGAGAGGTCATCGGCACGGACAGATAAAAATGGGCGGCGAAATTTTAATTATTGGTCAATCGCTGCGGTGTCGTTGCAGTTTAAGGAACAATCACGGTATCAATTTTTGACAGTTGTGCAATATCGGATCAGCCATCAGTCCATGCTTTTTTGGTTCATTCCGTTATGAGCAGTATTGAATGTGCCAATTGGCAAAAGTTCGAATTCAAGTTATGACAGTCTTTAATTTGAGTTAACATCTTTGCTTGTAGCTTGTTCTCTCTCCGGTTCTGTTCAGAAAATGGGCCGCTTCTATCAGTTCTCGTTTGTCATTGGCAGCCCGTCAAAATAACAGATAATGACCGACTAGATAAAATCTATACCGAATCACAATTTGAAATGATAGTTAAATTTGCCAATAACGTAGCGGTACAAGATATCGAATATGCTTCGCTATCGATGATCGCCGTGGACAGCGAGTTTTCCTGTTCAAAATATTGTTACGGTGCAGCGAAACTCCAATATTTATTATCCGTAAAGTTGGCATCGTGCGATTCGTTTGCCCAACTGTTTGTGTTTTTGTCGGACGATGCTTGAAATAAATAGTAAACAAAAATATTTACGGTTCCTATCTTGTGTACTATCAATGTATGTATTTGTGCTAATGTGTACATAGGAAAGTCGGGCAGGTGATCACGTCTAATAAATAACACATCCTTTGCTTTTTATCTCCTATATTTAATCAAAACGTACCGTACTTTCTCCACATTTCAGTCACAATTTCAATACGTATGTATGTGCCTGTAAGCAGCCTTAGGGGCATTGTCATTGGGCATGTTTCCTTGTTCTATTTCACCAGAGCTGTCCTGATTTAAAAATAAAAAATAAGGCATATTTTTGAAAATAAGTAATATGGACTTTGATTCTAATGATATGGTTCTGGTCTAACATAATTAAGGTACACCTAATCGTATCAAAGTTTTTGACTTCACGCAGACCAAATAAGAACAAATAAAAAATATCGAGTGAATTTTTAAGTGTCAAACCATGCTTTACTCCAAGAACAACGAATGAATCCTGGGACAGGCTGGGATAATGACGACTTGAGTTGGCGAGACTTGTAATCACCTTATTTGTGCCTTTGAGTCTCACCAACTCAAGTCGTCTTTATCCTGTCGTCTGTCCTGGGCTTCACTCGTCGCTCTTGATTTTTCATTCCATGACGATATTTTGTAACTTTATACACATATATATTGATCTGCTTCAAGAATCATTCGTGGTAGATATGGTTGGGTTCGTTCTTTTTGAAAAGGAACCAGTTTCCGATACAGTTTCTCAAAATTAAAAAAAAACTTAGGCGTTCCTAAGTACAAAAAAAAAAGAACCAGTTCCTAGGAATGGAACTTTTCCGATCCGTTCCTACCTCAACACTGGTGGTAGATTTGCTTACTGTGGAACTGGCGTTCATTGTTTACTTCCCAGCGCAAAAATCGCACAAAGTTGATTTCAACGAATCGTGATCCCTCTCTTGTCTCAGTGGCTGTCGGAACTCTTAAGTGCGGAACCCAAAGTCAAACAGCTGTTGTCCCCGAAAGGGACAATTTTTCTTCGCCAACAATGTGACAAACGGGGTAAACAGTTTTCCCTTTTTTATTTTTGGTGGGGGACGAAAAACTGCTAACGCAACTAACGTGTGCCAATTTGAAGTGGGTCACACGTTGGAAATACATATAGTTCCCCCCCCCCCTCCTTCACCCCGCGACGATGGCAAATACGGCGCGCACATATGCAAGCACGACGACGAGGCTGCGGCAAAAGCTGCATCACAGCTCTCACGAAGTATTTGGCGACGAGTCCGAAATGTTCACATCGATTACACGCACACAAGTGTCTAGCTATAGTCAGCGGTGACAGGGAATGGGTGAAGGGAGGAGGGGGGGGGTGGCGACACACACCCAACCCCAGTGAAAAATGACAGGAGACTAGTTGGGAACAGAATCAATCTCGGCCCGAGATAACTCGCCATGTCAAGTGATGTGGGGGCGCTGCATGCGCCAACCGTCGTGCGGAATAGCGAACCGAGTCGCTGTCGTCGGTTCCAGATGAAATGGGTGACACATGTGTGACGCCATGCGTTATCTGTCCCACGTAAGAATGCGTCGGCGTGTTTACTGTGCTCCTTGTGGAGAAGGAATTCAAAGGAAATATGAAAAGTTGGCAGCAAGCTTCGACTCGTAATATTTTAGTCGGGTGTTTTAAAAGTCAGTTAATGTTTTATTTTGATTTCAAATAGTTTAATGTTTAATCTTAATGTTTGGCAGTCTGAGACAGAAAATTTAAAACGTTGACTGTGTGGGCCTAAGCGATTGAATGATACATATCTGTGTCTTTCTTCGTGTCTGTGGACTATCTTTGGAAACCATGGTGGCGAGACAATGTCAGGCGGCCAGATGTTACCTTGGGAAAGAATATTTTGCACGGAAAGATGAAGGGCAGCAGAAAATGGGGAAGACCACGTATTAAGTGGATAGATCAAGGAGTGTTGAGAATCGAATATTCTGCTGCTGCAGGACGCAATGCGCGATCGGAAACATTGGCGAGCTTTTATTTGAAAGGTCACAATTGTTGATCTTGCCATCTTCTTGTTGGTCATTGATTGAACGTCCATTCTTCGAAAATTGTATTTCCCTGTAGCAATTTGTTTCGCTTCGTAATAAAATAACAGAAGGCCGCAAGACGTTTTCTGGGAATAAAGAATGAGGCAATTCAATCGATGGTCCAAATTCGATGAACATCATGACGATTTGTTTTTTTGTTATCGTACGAGCTAATGATGTGTTTTAATGATGCGTGTGTGTTTACAATGCGCAGTGACAGCACCCGACATTTTGATTGATCGTCGTTGCTCTTGTCTTTGTGATGGTTTTCATCTCGAGCCAATTAAGTAGGCGACACAATAAAAAATTAATTTAAGCCTGGAATAGTTCATGAGCTTGAAGCCGCCCAACAACCACGAAATTAATTTTCAGAATTCGTAGTTAATGAATATAACTCCTCAGCACATATGGTCCTACTTGCATCTGTTATCAAGTATTAAGTGCATGTATTTCGAATCCTTAATACGGGTTTTACATTAGAGCTTTTGCGCGGCGAATATTTGTTTGGCTAGCAACTCTTATGAACTTTTCAAGTGTAAATGGATTATAGGTGTTGTCTCGGCAAGCATTTTTTGTTTGAAGATCTTAAAAAGTTCGTAAAAGTTGCTCGCCATGCAAAGATTCGCCAAGCAAATGCTCTAATGTGTTTTCCGTATTCGGATTGCCACACCAATTGATAACAACCATACCCTACATATTTGATACATGAAAAATTCCAGTATATGTATACGATGTTTTCGCCATGTTAACAATGGTATGACGCATCGCTTCGTCACGCTATTTGTCAGACCACGGGTCGGATGGTTTTAAGCCGGCCATGTCTGTTCAATAATTCCACGAAGGCACTTCTCATAATTCATACTTTGTGCCGCTTGGATATATAATATATCGATAAACAATGTCACGATACTACCATGACGCAGGCGGAACCTTGTCCTGTGACACAATTGTTTTGAAAAAAGAAACGAAGAAGATTTAAAAAAAAAACTAAACACCTTTTCTCCGCATACCGACTGCATGTCTTGGATTAGGCGTTTTTTTAATTTTTGTTCTGGAACCGAGACAGATTTTTTGCTTGGTGGATAAATTATGGCGCGTTATTTGTTCGCCAAACAAATAGAATGTGAAACAGGTGAGAGAATTTCATGCCTGATAGGAAAAGGCAATTAAATTAGGTGGTCCAGTGGGGGACATTTTGTTCATTGTATTTCGACACTCCCTGTTGTGAATAGCATTTCTGGTTATTTTCAATTGTAGAAACTGCAATTAGTTATTATGCGAGCAGGGACTTTTAGTTATCAGTATCTGCATCTGCGATGAAAATCGGCAGTTTCAAAGGTTTTTGTTCTTAACACCAAATTGTTGCCCCATAAATTGTGAATGGAGCAACCAGGCAAAACTACGGTGCATGCAATGGTTGCCAACTTGAGGATAGCCAGCCTTGGTGTTTATTTACAAGAGACGACAACGCAAAATGTTAGAAACTGTCGTTCCCAAAAACATGGGTTGACAGTTAGTTCATTGACGCATCAACGTTTACAAAAACAATGATTCCCGCAAGCAGTCCTTGAGGGGGCCATGGCGGGGATAAATTGAGTGATGGGGCCAGAATTCGCTGTTTATTCTCATGAGACCTACCTCATCCCCATGTGACTAAAGCTAGTATTTCACTAGGCGAATAATCGCGGCGAATGCAGCTGAAGCGCGCAAATTGCAGCAAGAGTACAGCAACTAGGCG
>JAUJYS010001354.1:0-17752 GCA_033995665.1 Melogona broelemanni | reverse complement strand
CCCAGGCTAACGAATGAACGAAAGCCTGCGCCGGGAATCGAACCCGGGACCGTTGGTTTCGTAGCATGTCCCCATACTTACTGAGCCATCGGTTCGTACAATATAAAATACGATATAAAGCTTGTAACGCAAATTTGCGTTAAAATTTTTATATAATCAATTTGAATTGTACAATTTCTACAAAATTATTCAAAGTTATACAATATTGAACGATTTAAAATTGTATTATTATATCAATTATAGCTGTGCATCATTAGTTCTCAAATAAGCGGTAAAAGCCTTTATTAAACATCGTACAGATTGTTTGCAAGTTTGTATTTAGGATTTAGTTACGTTAAAATAAATAAAACATATATTGTAATTGGTTTTTAAATAATGTTGTCATTAAATGTTCAATTTTTATAATTAGGATGAGTTTTAATTTTAGAAATACTTCGAATTATTTTTTAGGAACGAACTTTCCGAGCTCGATTTTCAGCGCGGGCTCTCGTTTATTCGGTCCCAGGGTACTTTTGAAAATATTGTACCATCACATGTTTCTTATACAAGGTGTTGCAATAAAATTCGGTTAATGACGTAATTAAAAATGGCAGTTGTAGCCTCACATGAAAACGGCTTACAATCCTTCAAAATAGACAATATCGCACATTACGAATATCTGACAACGTGTGAACAAATCGTCGAAAGCTCTTGAAAAGTCCTTTAAAAGTACAGCTTTCAAAATGATAATAATTTCCGTTTTATAATACCTTTAAAACTGTACTGGTATTGTGACACTGAAATGAATTACTGGAATTAAAAGCTCTACTTTTGGAGGACTTTTCAAGAGCTTTCGACGATTTCTACACACGTTGTCAGATATTCCTAATGTGCCTCAGAGACTTATTTAAAGGATTGCAATCCGTTTTTATGTGAGGTTACAACTGCACATTTTTAACTACGTCATTAACCGAACTTTATTGCCACACCTTGTGCCTCGACGGGTACAGAATCCCTTGTAGTGATATTCACTACAGCGATAGCGAATTAATAAAAAAAGTTTTGAATTTTGCATCAAATTACAACATTTGATAAATTTGTTTTTTATGCCAACAGTTGAGCGTTAAGATTTCACTTGGTTTGAAGACTTTCCAATATAACGAAACTGGTGCATCCTCATAAAAATCCGGTCGCTTATCGCCGGTCTAGGCAGGCTTTCGTGCACCAGCAAGATTTTGATTTACTCAGTTCCCAGTGGTTAATTAAATCGGAGGATTTTTATTTCTCTTGCACACACACATACTGCACGAGCTGCGATGCGTGCGCGTTCACGCGTCTACGATATTTTCGCACGCCCGAGTCGAATATCTATGTTGCTAATACGAACCGGGGCTGGTTTTGCCAAACGCGCCCGCTCTCCATTCCCGCCACCTATTTTACTCCTCACGCGCGTAAGAGACGCACGCTTTTCGCGATCGTAATTTTAAATGATGGTTTTAAGAGACATAACCGAATTCCCGTATACAGTTTTTCCTTATTTATGCCCGTGCATTATTTTTGACGGAAGCTCCTGGTACGGGAGAGAGCCAGAGAGAGCGAGCACTTTTTTGATTTACGATTATGGCTCGCGCATATGTGTGTGTGTGGAAGAAAAACAAGGAGTGGGGAGGCTAGCCCGGGCCATTACATTTTACAGAGAGGCGATTCTGTGCCGACTAAAACTTTTTCTTCCCCTCCCCTCTCCTCCATTTCCAACTCTGGTAACTGGTTGTTCTCGGATCGACCGATGTTACCCTCCCCCCCCCAACGAATGCTATCTTTCGTTTTGTTTGCCTTTTTATTTTTATTATCCGCTTTTATACGATTAAGAGCTAAGAGCATGAAAAGATAATGCGTAGCAAAATATTATACAAGTTTAGGGTTTTTGGGCGGCATACCTGTAATGGTTGGTCATCTTTATATTTCAGCTAAATGTTACTAAAACGAACTGGTTGCCAAAATTCGGATATCCTTTCTTCATATACCGCCGAGGTCACATTTACAGTTTCAATATTTACAATTACAATTCCAATATGAACCCGCGAGCAGCCTCGAGTGAGGGCCCTATGGCGGGGGTCGAATGACCAGTTAAGAACGAGATGTCTTATTTTAGAAAGCTTAATACTTGAGTCTCTGTGAGTCAGACCGTTCCACTGACGGCACAATGAAGGAACATAGGAGCTGAAATAAAAGTAAGACTTACTATGCAGTTCATTGACCATTCTAGAATGTCTTATTCTTTTATTCCAAGGCTCCTGGGCTTCTGGCTAATTAACTATCAGAGTTGATGTTAAGGGCCAAGAACGTGTTGTACTTTTTGTTGCAACTTAAAAATAAACCAAAAAAAAAAAAAAAAGTTGGACCCGCTATTTTACCGGAGCATGATGAACGGGTATTCATAAAGCATTACAAGAATTTATACGTGTATATTGTTAAAAACAACATATTTCGATTATTTCGATAGGATCAAATTAGCTGTTGCATGCTGAATAACATAACCCTTGCTTAATGCATTGCCAATCAGTAAACATGTCACAAATTACATTCGTAATTAACATTTACAGTATTAAGCTGGATTCCTACAATGCCATTTAAAAAAAAAATGATTAATAAATCTGCGCTCCCAGCGCGATTAAACAATACTAGCGGCGACAGCTGCAACCTCCCGCTAACTGCCAAGTGACGAGGCATGCGCCGCCTATTGAGAAAGCCTAACGCCTATAGGGCGCTTGAATGTCAAACGGGTTTGACACTCGATTTTGTTCAGCCGCTGGCATCAGTGATTCCGAAGAGCATATTCTGCCCTCTAGGCAATATTAAAAGTTCGTTGCCGCGATATAGTCTGGTAGCACTGCGCCCGCGCAGTTTCGTTGGCCACGGTTTAACGTGAGCGTATCGATTTTTTGAACGAGAGAGCTAATATTATTTATGCATATACGCGGCGTCAGTTAAATGACGCGCATTTCTCAAAAATCCAGTCGCCATTGCGTGCTATCTATTTTGGGGCTTCAAGTTAATGAACAAGTTTGGCATGATCCAAATGCAGAATCTCAATGTTTTCTATCTCTCGTCTAAAATGTGCACGCTGAGCTAAAGAGGACAGACTGAACATTTAGATCATTATTTTTTCCATGCAAACTCTTACGCAACACATTGCGCCATCCGCTGAAACGTGCTGTCCGGAATCACGTGACCGAATTCGGGGCTTTATTTTTGGCTTCTTCCGCCAGAGTGCGCCACACTCGCCAGGCCGCGTTAAACCTCATCCTCACGGTGCATTTAGCGCACGTCACATCTTTGTTTCTTCAGTGAAATCCGATAGCTTTTTGATTGAGTTCGCACCGACGCAACCAAGAGACCGGTCGCCTTAATCTTTTAATGGATGCTGCCGTTTCCAAGTGCCTAGGTCCCTCGTCCGTTCTGTGTACACAAATACGGGCATAAAAATAAATAATGTTTGCTTTGCTGGGTGGGGAGGCCATCTCTCCATCGGTTGCTGTTCACCATCACGGATGAAGAGACACTATATGGGGGCGCTGCTGGGCTTCTCCAAGCAGAATAGGCGAATATGGGAAATCTATACTTTGGAGACTCGTTCCATTATCGAAGTATTTGAACGAAACCCTGGCGCAGCAGTTTCTGCGCCGAAATTCCAATTCAAATGTGAACCAGCAGGAAGTAGATGAGCCTCTTGGCAGGGGCAAAATGGCCAACCAAAAACGAAGATGTTTAATTTCTACCATAAATTCTTTGTTTCATTTAAATTCCATTATAATTACAACCAGGCAGGCTACCTGATTCTTTATAACTTCTTATGTATATTTTATGATCTAGGTAGGGATCTTTAACGTGTATCTCACACCGTTCAGGCACAGGCAGTCCTACGACTTTACTTCCATTTCGAATTAAGAAATAATAGGAACCGAATAGTATAAATAGTAGCCGAATGTCTCGACCAAAAATTCCGGAGATCTCGATCGGGAATTGAACCCGCGAACATCGACCCCCAATATGGTCACAGTCTACTGAGCGGGTGGTTCCTGGTTCGATTCCCGGCGCAGGATTTCGTTCATTCGATCTTGCGGTACTGGAATGCGCCCCTCACATATTGCCACAGCAAAACGAGGGATACACCAACTTTCTGTAGTGCTATTCACTACAGTGATCACGAATAATAATAAAAAACACTGGCGTAGAAAGCTAACACGCTAGCCACTATGCCACCAGCAATGTATTTTGGTGTCCTCTGGTCGCATCCGGAAGAATTAATTAAATACTTGCGGATATAGTAGACTCTGGATCATTGGAGAACATTCAGTAAAAATGAGAAAGGTGTAGGAGCCGTTAATAGCTAAATATAGTTAAATTATTTCTCGACCAGAGAGAAAACAGAAACGGCAACTTCTTGGTTCAAATTAATTAATTAAAATGATTATTAATGATGATTAATTAAATTAATTAATAAATTAATTTTAACCAAGAAGTTGCCGTTTCCGTTTTCTCTCTGGTCGAGAAATAATTCAACTATATTTAGCTAGAACATACAGTATTTCTAAAATGTTACTAACATTGCATATTTCGATGTCCGCACAAGCCTGAAACATAAAACTATAATATTTTATGTCAACAGAAAACGAGTTTATTGAATAAACGAGTACAAAACACTGACTACTTTATTACTTCGCCCTGGGACGTTTTATGGTTTTGCCAACTTTCGAATATTAAAATAACATTTACCCTATCGATCTGCCGTGGGCGATCCTGCGAGTCCGTGTGACCGCGCGATTGGGGATTATACCCGCTGTTCCAATGTATTTTTGATTGCTTTTCTCCGTGGTTCCCGGCAGCACGGCTCGTGGCCATTATTTTGAGTGCTGTTGCGGTAGATTTTTCCGTGTATCTGATGTACATTTTTTCCCTGGGCTGCTTCTGCAATGAAAATGAAACTATATTTTTTGTTAGGTTTATCCTCGGGAAACGAGTGTATTCGTTTGCAGGGGAAATAGGTTGATGTGAACATCAGAATTTTTTGAGTCGTGTGCAAAAATGCTGCAGAATATGTATATGAATCTGCACGTAATGCAAAGAACTGTAAGCAATGGATATCGAATTCAGTTAATACTTATCTTACTAACAATGTGACAGAATCGCACTTCGAATGCAGTACTGCCGGATGTAATACTGACTCAACTTACTTTTTCAAAAAAAAAATCGCACTTTAGATAAATAGTTGTAATATCCCTAAAATATTTACCGGTACTATTGAGGTGCTTAAGATTAAGTAAAAAAAATATCATACATTTTTAAAGGATACGGCAAAATTACTATTCAGTATAATAGTAATCTTATCGTATCCTATGCAGTTAAATAGTGAATTTTTGTAAGGGATTGAATTGTTTCTGGTGTTCTGACAGAGTCAATTGAAATTTTTTCCATTGAGTTTGTCAATTTGCTTACCAATGCTTCTCCAGGCTTCTCCATTTATTATCCACCGCTTATCCGTTCGTGCAAAACGGTTGGATGCTATACACCACGCATTAAAAACAAATATGAATTTTGCTTCTCACACAGAGGTTGGGCAAAATAATGGAAACAGCTCTATAAGGTGCACAATCAGATCGGTTACCATAATTCTGTCCAAACCCTCTATACTACCGGGTATCTACATGTAGAGCACTCGATGTTTCGTGCCAGCGAGCAATAGGTGAGCCTAATTCCCTGAGCCTTTTATGTTTAAAAGATGTTACTCGTGTCGTGAAAAAAAAAATAAAAATAAGTAAGAAAACCTGCTACTAGACGAGGCATTACATTACGAGCTTAACTGCACGAGCAGTTTGCAGTTTTCGAGGGAGAACCACGAACGCACGCGCTGGCGCCGTTGGCGCGCGCCGAAAAACCAAACAGATGACGACAAAAATAACGCTAATCTCGTTCTTGTACAGGCGCAAATAAAAGCGGCGTTATGCCTGCAAATTATCCAAAGCGTATCAAATGTGTTTATTAACTAATGCTCTTCGGATTTTTTCGGTGAGTTTAGGGCGTTGATACTGAAAATCTGGTGGATGTTAGTTTTGATGTGCGGGTGTACGACGTTAAGACATGCGATAGGATGCTGTACCCAGGGCAGAGCTAAATTGGAGGCGAACGGAGTGGAGTTTAGGTTAGGAAATAAGTAAAAGTGTTTTTCCATAGAATGAACATAAAACTTCCAGGTTCCTTTTTTGAAAAGGAACTAGGAACGGCCAGATTCATTTTAATTTCTAAAGGAACTGGAACGGAACGGAACTGGAACGGGTTATTTTTTCATGGGAGGAACGGGAACTTGAAAGGGTTTCTTTTTCAAAGGGAAGCAACCCAACACTGTATGTGTAAAAATGAGATTACGTTCATATTTACTTTTGGCGCTGTCCCGAACCCTGTTCGCTTGAAGAAACTTACGTTTTCTGTTAGCGCTTCATGGTACATACTCGTAGGTACCTTTTATTTTGTTTGCATTCGATCTTCCGCCATTTTGTATCCCCCAACACACCGTCATTATTTTGGTAAATGACGACGGACTCAGGAGGATATGTATGGAGACGCTTCATTTGAATGATCTGTGGCGCTGGAAAAACTGATAAGAACGGCGCTCTTCAGTGCGTGGCGACGGCACATCCTGCATCTGGTGGAACGGAAATGAGCCTCTCCGTGTTGCCAATAGAAATCTCTTATTGTACGACGTGATGACGAAGAGCGAATTCTCATCATCGCCTTGTTCTCATTTATTGGAACACGATGACACAAAGGGGAGGGGGGGGGGAGAAACATTCTTCCATCGTCCACCACCCCCATCTCCAACGGAACTTACGGCTTTTATGTATCCCCCCCCCCTTCCAGTCTACACAAAATTGCTCTTCGCAGACATTTCTTATACGATCGGTCCTCTCTGTTGTCCTTTCTCTTTTTTAAATGGGCGCTCCCACCCGTTGTGGCTACACACAAACAAACACAATGCCCTGGGTTTTTGTTATTTCGTGAACGCCAACGGTGTCGAAAAGGAAGGTTGTAGTACCGTAACGTTTGTGGCAAAGACGCGCTTCCATTTGTAGCGCGCTGTGTGATGTTTTGTCTCTTTTTTTCGGGTTCTGTTTTTCAACGATGTGCTGTAATTCCGTCATAACTAAATATTAATAAGACATCATTTTTTTCTCATTCAGAGTGGCTCTCTTTTGGGGTGGTGCCAGCTCGCTTAAAATTTTGTCGAGCATCCTTCTGAGACAAAATGCCCACATTCCTGAACTGTTGTTAATGATGTGTTCATCTCAAAGTCCCCTCCAGGGGCGACCTGGTAATTTAGCCTTGGCATCTGACCAAGGTAAGGATCTTGAAGTTGACGTCGTTTAGAGCTGTACAGGCACGGGTCCCAACTATTTTTTCTTCCATTTATCTCGGTCGAAAAATTTCGAAAGTCTCAGTCGGGGATTGAACCCACGTCAAGTAAATGGTAGGGTCATATTGTTTGGCTTCGTTATCTGGAGCTATCCTATTTAGTTTTTCGAAAGCGTACGCATTAAGGGATAATCAACACATCCGCTACTATATTGTCACGCTAATACGCTATGCAGCGTCGGTAAACGCATCAAATTTGGCGGCATCGAGCAATATCGGGTTACCGGACTTTTAAAAGTATACCAATTTGTTGTCGAATTATGGAGAAAATAATATGAATTCTGGATTCAATCGCCTGGAAATCTCGCCCAATTTGGTGTGGGTCTCAGGAAGGAAGGCGTTGCTCTGCCAGCAAGCTAGTTCCCTTTTTTTTCTTTCTTCCATCCCTTTGTGTGTGCCTTGTGCTAACACATTTTTTTTCCCCCTAAGTGTTAGCGGGTGTTTCTTCCAACTTATGTTCGCAGTTTTCGGCTTAGCGGGCGCGACGCTGTTGGGCACACTTTCGTTGGAGCGGTTCAAAAATGATCCGCACCATTTTACGTCGTTTTTTTATTATTATTGGTACTGTGGGGTGATATTAAAATATATATATATATAGATTGTGTCGATTTTCAACGTTTTTATCACAAAGGAAACACTTTTGTTTAGGCTCAAGGATCGATTGTTGCAACCGAATGCGAAGTAGTGATTGATGAAAGATATTTTGTTTTATGATGCGCCGGTCGATATATTTTTTCCATTTCTGAATCATCGATCAAATATCTTAAGTAAATATAAGTAATGATTTCATGCCATATTATTGCCGTAATTTTTACACTATAAACTGATCGTCTCAGATATAAGTCTTAGATAGTAAGAATACATAAATTAAATTAACTGATCGTCTCAGATATAATCCACGGTATATACAGTAAGAATACATAAATTAAATTTCAAGACGTACATGTACATGAAAATTCGCCGAACCGAACGAATTACGACGAACGAAATTTAGAATTTAAACGCAAAGTCACGTCAAAGTTATTAAAAACATGTAATTACGAGATCTAGATTCTGGAAATAGACTTTAGAAACTGTTAGTTGTGACCACGGTAAGTATAATTAAAATTCGTCCGCGGCGTTCTGACACGACGTGAATGTAACAATTAAATAAATGTCTATATAGAAATAAAGAAAACAAAAAAAAAATACTATTATATTCCTACGAGAAGACAATTGTAAAATATGAAGACATTGGGTAGTAGGTTTTTCTATTAAATATTTTTCTTTCAAGAAACGTTTAGCAAGTTGTAGTTAATAGGTAAACCCATAATAGTATAAAATGAATTGTATTATTGCAGCAGCAATTTTCTTTACAATACAGCTACGAATACAAGTATGGTTGTCGATCACATAAATGTATTACAAACAGGGAACGCCTTTATTCGAGTGTAGTGTATAATACATGTAAGTGGCATCCCCTCGAAACAATTTTTGTTATGACAGACATTTTGTACGACTGTGCTAGTGTACATGGTATTTAATACTCTTGCATGTCATGTGAACGTGATCAATTTTAAGTGCCTGCAGCTGTCCTATTCAAGGCCGCCATTGGAAACGCGTGATGAAGGTTATTAAATAATTAGTCAAAATGCTGCTATGCTTCTTGTTGACAGCCAGCCAGCATTGCGTGTGACCAAAGTCGTTAGCATTGCTTCGAGGTCGATTTAAATGTAGCTTAACGACAACTTTGATGAAGATGAAGATGGCAATTTTTCACAACGCAAGTAGTTTATGTGGCGCCCTCTGGGAGTCACCCATTTGTCCCTATTCCTAATTTTTATAATAACACGTATTTGTATCATCTTCATTTTTTTCTTCCTTTTTGTAAGTATCCTTGCTTTCACAAAGACATAAGGAAAACATTTTTGAACTTTTGTTCGCGAGCATTGGTTTAGTCGAAAAGGATGTGGGATTTAATGATGAAACAGTGAGTGATAATTGATCGTGTTTTCATTAGTTATATATTTTTTATTTAGATTTAAATGGAGTAATTGCTTTGTCATAGCATTATGGCAATATGTGGGAGTATATTAGATTGTACTGTTTGTGATTTGTGAAATGATTTGACTGTTTGTTCTGTTGGGGCTTACCATACACCCCCTCCCGGCGACCTGGTAGTTTGGGATTTGGCCTAGACTAGGTTTCTGACATAGGAAAGGATCATTAACGTGTACCTGACAACGTACAGGCACGGGTCTCACGGCTTTACTTCCATTTCGAAGGAAGGTGCGAATTTTTCTCGCCTGAAAAATTCGGGAGATATCGGCCGGGATCCGAAACGCAATCACGTGCAATTTTTCTCGCCTGAAAAATTCGGGAGATATCGGCCGGGATCCGAAACGCAATCACGTGCATAGTAGGCGAGTACCGAGACCTCTTTCGAGGTTCTCCAGGCGACTCGAATTAACGCGTCTCTCATTGCAGTGCGTCTGAACAATTTAAATGACGCCTCGTGAATAGTCCGAAACGGCTCTTCTCAGAAACTAGAATCACTTTTAATTTAGCATTCTGCGTTCGTCGTTGCTGGCCGATTCGACTACAGAAAATGTTTCCATTACATCTAAGCCGGTGGAGGAGTGAGGAAGAGGCTCTAGTACATTTATTCGCCATATCCTTCGGCGGTTATTCGATTTATAAAAGTACATAATTACACTCGGCAGGAGCTTTCCAAAATTCCACCAACAATAGCATTAGTCGTAGATTAAGAGCTTAGTCGTGCTTCACGTTTCGGGGGGAGTTTGGCTAGCTGTCGAGATGCGTCGAATTTCATCGCGCAAAATCAACTTCGCTCGTCACGTGCATCCCTTCCATGCGCGAGCCCGCGTCCCGTATTAACCAACCGCCAATCCACGCTTCTCACTGGTTCGTTAGAATATTGATGTGACGTGTTGTATTGGCGATTCGCATTTTCACTAGATGGCGTTTACATGGTTGGTTTTTTTTTGGAACTTTGAAATTGGTTTGTTCGTTCTCAAGTCACCAATGATAAGCTGCTTGATTTTTGCGAGTTCAAGCCGGAGCAGGGAGCAATTTTGAATTTTAAATTCATTTAGTGACCATGAAATAATTATTTAAATTTTATTTGCGCTGGTTTTTTAATTATTTTTTTTAATGAGAATCTGTAGTTTCAGGAAATTTTATAGACTCAAGAGATTCTGCCTTGGGAACCAAATGACAATACTGCAAGTACAGTCCGAGCTAAAAATAGGAAAAAAATAAAATTTTGTAGTGGAAAAATGAAAGGCAGTAAAAATGAAAAGGCAGTGGAAAAATGAAAGGTAAAAAAATCAGAAAATGTTGGAACTTAACTATTATTATTTTTTAATGTGGGGCATTATTTTTGGAGTGGCCCAAGTACGAAGGACAATGACAGCATGAGATTCAATAGTCAAAGATGCCAAAATATACAGTAGTTGATTAAATTCGCTTCTTAAATAGAGAAATAAACTACTTTCTAATACCTCCAAACTTCCTGTGTCATTATACAGCCTTTCAATTATTTGTCCATTAAATTGTGTCTAGACTTTTAAAATGCAAATAAACGGGCAAAAATGCTTCTAACGCATTTACATATTGCACGTCTGTTGACAAAACTTGCTTGTGTGATGTTAAAAATATTCACTTTATTTATTTATCGTAATTTATTTGCTCGGTAAATAATGCCGCATACTAATTACGGTAACAAAACTTCCCAACAAATGATGTACGTTTGGCATTCAAAAAGATTTGAAATGAAAAGGTAGTCTTACTCATTTAACAGGTGGTTACGCTCGTATGTTAATAAATAAACGATGTTGCAAATAACTAGTTTGTTATATGGTGAGAATACCCAACTACAGTAAATGGGAAATTAGCTGTTCGCAAGTGTTCGCATATTTTTGAAAAACTAAAGTACAATCTAAATATTTAGTTTGCAAAAAAAACAACAATAAACAGCTGAAAAATAAATAAAAGTATGTCATAAATTTCTCTGCTAAGGCTAATAATAAGTTTAGCGATTAGGAGTAATTTTTCAAATGCTGCGCCTCGTGAAATTCATTTTGGCAGCAACGCAACCTCGTAGTCGTTTCTGATGCAGAAACAACCCACCAGTATTCCACGATGGTGTGGTTTTTTCTTTAGTCCACTGGCGCCATCTGGCGGACGATTCCGCAAACGCTGTCGAGCTTGCCGCAGTAGCTATTATAAATATCGTTCACGTGTATGAAATGATGAGCACGGAGTCCTCGCATTTGGAAGACATTTTCGCATTTTTTATTGTTGAATGTAAACGGATGGCCTTCGCAAAACGTGTCTGCTGGTAAACTACGCATACGAACACATATACACACCGCCGTCGGGAATGTGGCGTTTTGTTGCTCCGCAAAGCGACGGAAGGGAATGTATGGGTAGAGAAATACACACCATTTAAGGGCACGTTGCACCGCTTGATGCATTGCACATGCCGGCTCTATTAACGATGAAACGCCGAAATTCTATTTCTTTACAACGTCACTCGCGGGGGTAATGCCATATATATTCATAACCTCCCTAAAAAAATGGGTTGCAGGCCTGTATATAGTAAGACATCATTTGAACTGGCTTCCTATTTTTTTTTTTTTTTTGCGTATTCTCTTTCGTAACGAGTTTTGAATTTCTTTCCACCTTTGTGCAAAACTTGCTGCGAGGTACGGCATACAGATAAGGAGCGCTTCGTTGTTAAATAATATAAAGCTTTCGGTGATTGCTTTTTATCAGGGGCAGCAATTTGACTATTGGGCATCCCTTTCCTTTCGCAGGAAAATGCCACAACTGTATTTATGTTTGGGAGTCATCTGACAAAAAACTCACCTAGAAAAGGTTGAAATAAATGGAACTAAAACAAATTGTATCCATAAAGTAATTTAATTCCTGTGAGTAGTGAAACGAAATTTAGTTCCGTTAAAATTTTTTAAGCAATTTAAAATTGCTACTTGAAAATACAAAGTTGTTAAATAAGCTTTTGGGTAATCTATTATACGCCGAGACCATCTACTATCCGCGGTTAATACGGTATGACACGTGATAGCTTAAAATCACATAGAACACCATTAAAATTTCTGATTCTAATAATTTTGTCAAAATTAATCTGATATATCTGATTCGGACGAAAATGTCCGATTCTTGATATTTGTAAGCTCGCAAAAGTATTGCTTGGCAGCAATCTTTCCCGTTCTTCCTTTCCCGATCCATTCCCCGTTCCATTTATTGTCCGACCCTTTATTAAATTATTCCGACCTTTTCTTTAACATTTAAATTACCCATTCCCAATCGTCCGTACCCTTCTCTGCATAAATTAAAAGCACACGTGACAGGCTTCGACGTATTGGTGGACTGACCTCGGTCAGCACGGGACAATATTGTTAGGATCAGCCAATCAAAGAGAGCTGACAGGTGCGCCGCAATCGGCAAAAAAAAAGAAATAAACACTTTCGCCCACATTTTTGACCTGAGCTGAACTCACTCTCGTTTTGGTCGCTGCTTGAGCTGGTCGCTCTGCAGCAGTCTTGCTGCCACCGTGAAAATAAGTTTGCTGTCGTCGCAACAAAAGAAAAGTCCGCGTGTTAATTTTCGCGAGATTAATTCTGCCGAGTTGGGCAACAAAAAATAAATAACTGGTTTCCGCGCTCTCCACACCAAAGAACTTTCGTTCCTGCCCAGTTATTTCTGGATTATTGGTGTGATTCCCGAGATGTCAACGGATTCCAGCCCGTCCACTTCACCAACGTGTGGGGTGCACGTTCGTCGCCATCGCCGTTCGCCAGCGAGTCTTGGGACTCGTGCCTGATCACGCCGTGGTCGGTTTCGCCGATCGCCATCGACGGGTTCGTCTGCGCCAAGAGTTGCTGGGTCGCTCCCACCAACTAATTGGTAACATTTTCGGTGATCGTGTTTTCAACGTCCGCGGAAAGTTCACGTCTGGCCATTTTTTCTTTTGCGCATTTTTTTTTTAGCTCAATTTTCTCAAAGACAATCTTGAACATTTTAAGAAATGTAAAAAATTGCATTTAAAAAAAAAGATTGTGATTACACTTCTGAAATATTGTCTGAGCAGTGTCTTGCGATTTTTCATCACATTTAAAATAAATTAAATTAGTTTATTTGTTTCTGCAAACTAAGATTGTCCTCCATCCTTTTTGTGGAAAAGTGTTGCTAAATAATATCTTAGAGAGCATGCCAGGGCAGTGATTGCTTCAGGTTTTGTTTAATCTGCAGTCGTCACATATCACCCACCCAAAAACATCTCGTGTTCCAAGTTATTGTGGGGTTCTATCTCTTGAGGGACGTAAACAGCAACGACCCTAGAAGTAAACGAACTTTTACATTTTCATTTGGCGCGTTGCGGCAACCAATTGCAATAATGGTGACCCGTGCGCTATTGCGGTAGACATATCTCGGATCATCCATCCTCGGATCATCATCCGGATATTGCCGCGCGCCATGCATTTGAAAAAGGCCTCGATACTTGTCATTTAATCGGTTGGTGCAATAATATTGTCACGACCTTTGATAAGTGACTTCACGAATTTCTTGTAAATTCATAAAACCAAGAAAATCACAACACAGAAACCCAAAAGATATTTCACTGAAAGTTTCATGAAATAAAATATTTTAGATCCCATTAATGACAAGTTATAATCTGGCTTTTATTTTCAGCATACTTAAAACAGAACAGACAGCAACTAAACATGACGCAACAGACAGCAACTAAACTTCATGAGTTTTCATGAGCTTGCATGAGCTTTTGGCATTAATGAGCTTTTATAAGCTTGCATGAGCTTTTTGCATCCATTCCAATAAATTTTGTCGAAAAATTGGGGTTTTTAACATTAAAAACTTTCTATTAAGATGTTCATCTAAAAAATGAAAGTTTTTTATCAGAAAAACGTTGTTTTTTGCATTTACTTGTTTGTGTAAAGGGTTTCTTCTGCGATAACTTTCAATTTTTTGTGAGTGCCATTTTTCAAGGTGGGTCGACCACGAAACAGAAATGGCTGAATATTTCGATCTGTCTCCGCAAATCGGCATATGTCCTTTAGATAAATTTCCCGCAAATGTCAATTTGGCGTCATCATGAACGTAATTACATTTTTTTTAGAAACATTACACAACTCGGGGTGTGATCATTACACCACTATAACGTTTGCATTCATTTCTACTGCAATCTCCGTCGCTATTAGTTTTCCATTCGGTATAGTCACAAATGGACAATGTTTGTAATATACATGTAGAAATAATACGGTAAACAATTTAATCCGGGGCTGATGATGGGTATACACATGTGTGTGTTAACTAGGATGACAAATTAGTATTGAATTATCAGCACATTGTACGTTTACGCTTATTTACTACGGCTGCTAACAAATATCTACCATAACGCCAAAATTGGAGTTTTACTTTGCAAAGGTAAAAATAAATCGCGCTTTGATTACATACCTTTCCAAGCAATACTGTCTGTCTGCTTCAGTATTTTTATGCAGTTTGTTATCCTTATATCAATTTTTCTCGAGTATTTTCTCTTTTTGGTTGAGCACGCGCTTTGCACGAAGAAAAATAGTGCATGTCTGGCTTGCCCAGTTCCGGCAATTTTAATCAAAAGTTGGAGCATTAGCTATCGGATCCCTAGATGATAGTATTGCTGGGTCGTAGTTATTAGTCTCGAAAATGATCTTTTGTTGCCAATTTTTTTTTAATTAATTACTATAGTTTTTTCCGTTATCATATTCCCAAATGCCCTTTCATATAATTGCAACTACAGTTGTTATTACATCCTACGGTGATCTTTCGATCCTGTCGATTGCGCTCAAAATGCAGACTTGGCATTATGCAAATCTGGCGGCAGTTGCTGGTACTATTTGCGTTCATGGTTGCCGGGATGCGTTTTCGAAAGCAAAGCGTAACTAATCTGTTTCTGCACAGATATTATTATTATTTTTTCGTTTATTTTCTCGAAGTCAAAATGAATGACTACGTATCAACTGATTTTTCCACATCACTCAATATAATTAAAAAAAGTATTAATAATAAGTAAAATAACGCATCAAGCAAAAAAACCTTATTTATCTACAATATAAGATATACGTAGAACAATTTGGCATAACGTCAGAATTCATTGTTCAATGGGGAACCCAGCAACATTTCCACAGACAACATAAAGTGTTTAGAAAATTGGAATGGTCACCTGTATCCATTATCGTATTGACAAAAAATAGACACCTTGGAACTAATGGTTAAGAACGGAACGGGAAAGTTCTTTTCCTATAGGAACGGGTTGGTTTTTTTTCCTTGAAAGGAACGCTTGAAACGGGTTCGTTTTTTTTCAGTAACTGAGGTAACGTAAACGTATTCAAGTAGAACTTACACTGTATCAGACAGTTGTTACAATTTCCGCAGCGGCTATGTTACGCTGTCAATGAAATAAGATAAAGAGTATGCTGAACAATAGTATGTAGCAGAAAACTAAAATGAATCGAAACGTTGAACGGTGTTTGCTAGTGGGGATAAACTCGCGCTAATTAAAATAAACAATGCGAACTAATTGGAATGTCGTAACATCGTTCTGCATTTCGGAATGTTTGATCTGATCTCCCCCCCCCCCTCTCCAAAGCACCGGCACACATCTATGATTTCGTTTGACCGATTTTTGTTTCCAATTTGGTTAGGTGTATGGTGCAGAAACAGAACGGAAGATGAGTGGTGAGCTGGTTCATTTTTTTTTGAGGAAATCGTACAAAAATTGTTGTTTGTTATCATTAATGTCGTGGTAGTTCAACGGAATAGCTTCCGCCATGTGTACGGCGATTCCAGGTTCGATTCCCTGCTCTAGTTTTCGTTATTCGTTCCCGAGATACAAGTAAAAAGGTGCCCCCATACAATGCTCTTTCGAGGGGATTTTTTTTTTTTAAATCATCGTATAGTGTCTAGTGCACTACAGGATTACTGTACCCTTGTATCTCTATGGAGATATGTGAAAGGCAGGGAAGGGAAGAGATGGGGAATGGCAGCTGGAATAGCCAGGCTGCAGGATCCATCCCTAAGCTCTGGACTCCATAATAGAAGCTCAGGAGTGACGCCAGTACCCCAGGCTAACGAATAAACGAAAGCCTGCGTCGGGAATCGAACCCGGGACAGTCCGCTTCGTAGGATGTTGCCATACCAGACTGCCATACCATACCAGTTGCCATACCATATCAGAATGCAGTCTGGCTATTCCAGCTGCATCCCTCTTCCCTTCCCTTCCCTGCCCCTCGCACATCTCCATAGACATGAGGGTGCAATAATCCTGTAGTGCATTAAGCGCTACGGTGATTTAAAAAAAAATAAAATACCCACCGAGTTGCCATACCCATCTTTTATGGGTCTGACATTGTTGCTGGGAACAACTGATTACAAGTCTGACCCTCCGTTGCAGCGAGCCGGGCGTGCGCACGCCAGCATTTCCATTATTGTTTTTTGCAATTGTTATTATTGGAGCAACCTCACAAAATGCTTAATGCATTCGAGGTTGCTTACAAAATCGCGTGAGTTATGTAAACTGTTCTGTATAATTACAACTACGCAATAAAAGAAAATCTCACGTTGACTGAGAAAAAAAAAAAATCGGTTCATACTAAAGGGATTTAGAGAGCTACATACACAATATAATCTTCTGTTGTAAACGGTACGGAACGGTTAGGAACGGGTTTTTTTTTTTTGAGGAATTGGAACGGGGTTTCTTTGCTTTGTACAGGGTTCCCTTTGCCATAACTTTCAATTTTCTAAGAGCACAATTTTTCATAGTGTATCGACAGCGGAACAATTTTACAACATTAAGCTGAAATTGCGAAAGATTTTGAGTGGTGTCCCGCAAATCGGCATATGTCCTTAGACCAGTTCCCGCAAATGGCCATTTCGCATCATAATGAACGTAATCGCAAATTTTTTGAGAACATTAAACCACTCGGCATCTTCTTTAAAAATATTTTTAATCGAGGAAACGAAAAAAGAACGGAAAAGTTACCGGTTATTTTTTTAAAGTGAACTAGGAACGACCGGGTTCATTTTAATTTCTATACGAACTTGAACGTAATCGGTTTTTTTATGAGAGTAACGGGAACTGGAATGGGTTCCTTTTCAAAAGGACCCATTTGCAGAAGTACATCTCTAACGGTTTCCTTTTCAAAAGGAACATATACAGGGTGGGCAAAAAAAAAGGCACCCCAAATGGTTTTAGCTACAAATTGAGCAAATGTTTACAGAATGCTTT
>JAUJYS010001353.1:0-17753 GCA_033995665.1 Melogona broelemanni | reverse complement strand
ATAAACCTGAATAAGTTTCCTACTTGTTTGTTAAACGGGAACCATCTAATTATACCATCTAAATATGACATACACGGGCTGAATTTTGCCCACATGTTAAATCACATTACTTTATTTCAATATGTTATATCAAGACCGCAAGAGACTTTTCACAGCAAAACTTGTGGGCAAAATTCAGCAAATATAATTTTTATTAAAGCATAATTGGATGCATCTCGACTAACAAACAAATAGAAAACTTCTTCAAAATTATAAAAACAAGGCACAAAAAATGATATATACACATGCATATAAATAACGAATTACAACCCAAGGCGTCATGACCGTATATGACTCCCTACCATAATAGAAAGTGAAAAGAAATTTGAAAGGTGACGTGAGAGCTTGCAGATTTTGCATGTAAGCAGAGCACGGTCCGTACACAAAAAGTGAAACAACTGACTACAAAGGACAGCCGTCAACTACAAATTATTCCCGACGAAATAAAATTACCATAACCCAGTATTTCGCTGATAATTAGTAGATACGTCTACAATCAATCAATGGCAAATAATAATTAAAAAGTTGTATAATTCTTAGATACAGTTACGTCAGGGCTGTCAAAACATGGACTGGTTCGCCTCGCCACAAAAACTGGAACTAAAGATTAATTTATATAATACGAAGAATGTTGCCTCGAAAATGTTTGACCCTAATTCGAGAGACGCAACTCTTGACAGTGCAAACAATTTCTGGTTTCCATTCATCAGATTTTTGAGAGCGAAAAAAAAATTATATCGATGCCTAGTTATGCAAATTTCGCATGAGACTGCATTCGTCACCAAAAAAAGCAGTTTCGAATTAGCTTTCAGCTATATCTTACATCTCATTTTATCGAGTTCAGGGACGCCGTGTTTGATAGATGGCGACACTTTCTACGGTGAAATTTACGTATAGAATAGATTAAAACTAGAATTTTTTTTTTTTTTTTAAGTTGAGGAGTTAGTTCGTATTGAGTGCTTTTTTGAGCTTAGCAGTGCCTCCAGCAGCTGAAATAAAACACTATGTGCTAACTAACAATATGAAAGTGTTATCAAAATGTATAAAAAAAAACTCATACAGAAAAAAAAAGTTTGCAAAAACAAACATTTCAATTTTCCAGCAGAACATCTTGTACGAGTACTGCAGAAGCAATATGCCAAAGTACAGTTGTAAAATTTAAAAAGGAAGGTTTCTTGCTGAACAGCTATTCCATACAAGGTCAACGTATGACCTTTAAAAAATCGCTGTTCACGGAAAGCTAGCTAGGCCACCAAATAGACGAATCAAGAGTCAATGACCCTTACCCTTTTAAGATACTTTCCGTGTGTCCCAAAGAACATATTCTTTTTCAGTTAATCCATAAAGTTCCTTTTCATCCCTTGATTAGGGCCCGCGAGCAGCGCTCACCTGTGACTCGCTTTGAGGGATCGTGTCTGGCTATCTTTGGCCCGAAATAGCGGAAGGTCAGAGACCTTGCCACCGAGAAAGAGAAAGGGGCTACTCGTGATTCATCGATGGTTAGATTCACCTACGGCTCTATTATTGTCAAGAGTACGGTAGAAGAGATCCACGTACTGAGCAAACTAGTGATGAGCTCTACTCAGAATTTTTTTTCTTTTCAAAGAGAGGAAACAATAAAAATTACACTGAACTGCAAATTGAAAGGACTAAGCACTAAGAGCTCTAGAAATTCATCATTCCCGTTGGCCTCATACAAAAGACAAACGACCTAGCGGAAAAAACGGGAATCCACCTAGCGGGAAAACAAAGTGAAAAGCGAAGAAAAAAAAGTGAAAGAGATTCAATATTAATTCCAATAAAAAAAAAAGAAGAGGGAAATACAATTTTATTACCTGCAGTTGAGTAGTCGCGTATCCGCCGTGGTTATTCTAACGGATTATAATGATCGCAGGACTTTATTTACTAAAATTTTATTTGGGTCATGGAAGTTGAAATATTGACAGCATTCCTGGAATGTAAATGAATGGCGACGGTGGGAGTAGGGGTAAATAACCAGAAATGTTCCGGTCAAATATGAAATTGACAAGACTTGGGCGGGGGTGATCGAAGAAACAGAGTTTCGGAACGACGTGAGTCAGTCCGATTATGCAAGGTCGACCAGTCACTTGACCCGGAACCCGATACCGTGTCCTGGATATGTCCGACGGTTGAGTTGAAACCGCGTGTCGGAAATGTATTAAGCGGGGACGACGCTCAGCACCCCCCCGTGGATGAAATTCTATTGAATTGTGTTTTGCGGAAATGGACCAACCCAAATAACCACGCAAACATCTAAGCGCTTAAGCAGTACGAGTATAAATCATTACTGCACATTTTTATCTCCCACAAAAAATGAACCACAGTAAAAAATGTGTTTTTTTTTCATGTGGTGCCGTGTGATGTAGTGGTTAGAGTATTGGACTAATACAACGGTGATCAGTTGGTTGAAGTTCAGGAGCCGTTGTAGTAACAATCGAATGAACCGAAGGAACACCGGTGATCGCGGTTCAATCCCCGACCGAATACTCCGGAATTTTTCGGACGGAATGAAAGTAATGACAACAAAAGTTATGAAAGTAAAGCGATGGAAACCGTGCCAGACCGATGTCAGGCATACGCTAAAGATCCCTAATTAGCTGAGAATTTTCAGCTCCCCTCCCCTTTGAGTTGAAAAAACTCTGGCAAGTCCTCCTTAACTAACGACAGTTAACAAGAGCAGTACGAGTTTTTCTTAATTATTAAGATAACAAAATTAAAATAAACCAGAAATGAAATACCGGTATTGAAAGGATTTTTAAAGCCAGCCATTAAAGGCGAAGCATAAAAGTCCAACTTAAAAATCCACCACAACTTAGCAGCTTTTAGGCCATCAGTTTCTACACTGCAGCCATCACCGCACTTAATTTCCCCGCGCAACTCACGTTTGCGAAACTGGACTTGTCACAGTAATATCCATAGAAAACCAGATTCATTTTCTCTCATCGAGATAAGGTGTGTCCAGCATACCCTACGAACGTGTGTGGAAGGAGAATCGGGAGAGGTGGTGGTGGAGGGGGAGGTGGTGGTGCTGAGCGAAAGACTGGGTCACGAAAATTGGAGTGGCAGGTGAGAGGGACCGGTGGGGTGGTACACACATAGAAACCTCTGCCGCCAACACACAAACACACACACAGCACCTAACTGGTACAGAAACAAAAAGAAAAAAAAATAATAAACACATCATGACGGAAATTGGAGAGCGTGTTTCCGCATAGCTTTATAGAGCCGCCGCTGCCGCCGACACGGCCCACGGTAGACGACTGACCTACACAGGCGGCCATCTGGAACAGAAAAACTTTCTACGTTATCACTTTCATCTCTCGCGCACCGGCACCACCACCACCACCAACCTCTACTAGAGCGTCCACCACTGCCCAACCCCCTTTCCCTGGGGCAGACTCCCGAAAGCACCGCCCTCCCCCCTCCGTGATCGCCATCACGCTACCTGTAGAGAATCAACGGATGGCCCAGCCAATGTCGGCATCTTCCTAAGACCATTTGCGCGTCACTCGCACAATATAAGAATTCCTAAATTGCGATTGCTATACGAGCGCCAGATGGCGTCAGTGTTTTGTGTTTATGTCTCCCAAATCACAAATAAATATCACGCCACACACCTACCGGCAGAGCAAGTTCTCTACCGTTTAAGCAAAATATGAATAGGAAATATAGGAAGGCTTTTAATACGACCCCTTTAATTATTTTTTAATCACAGTAGTACTAATTACTACAGGATTACTATCCCTCGTGTCGCTATGGCAATGTGTTAAAATGTAATATGATAAAATATGATAAAATATAATATGATAAAAAATATATATGTGAGGGGCAGGGAAGGAAAGGGGAATGGCAGCTGGTATAGCCAGGCTGCCGGGGATCCACCCCTAAGCTCTGGACTCCCTAATAGAAGCTGAGAGGTGACGCCAGTACCCCAGGCTCGTCGAATAAACGAGAGCCTGCGCCGAGAATCGAACCCGGGACCGTACGCTCCGTGGGATGTTGCCATACCACTGAACCATCGGTACGTACTAACTCTAATTAAAATGATTTGGTTTGGAGCTGCGCCGGACAGAAAGTCAACAGTGCAATGATCTCTAGATAATTATTGAATTAATAATTCGTTTATTTAAATAATTACTCGCTAGATAACACTAATGTAAAACAGCCTAGAGAGGTGTTAATAATGTTGCGGATCAGAGTTAGAATAGTGCTAATAGAACGTACACTTCACTTTACACTTCAGATAAGTTTTTCAATGAAATCGGAGCAATTTAAGCAGTACTTTCTCTAGATTCTCCGTCAAATCTTTCTGTACAATTTTCATATAGACCAACACCACTATCACAGTCACTGCATGCGTGATAGAAAAAAAAACACTATAAAATACTTTTTCTGTACGGCGTACACCAATACAATGAACTTTTGATTGGCTGGCAAAACAGCGCTTGCTAAGGTGGTTCTATTTTTCCACGTGCGAAAATAAGGTTGACCGGCGAAAAACGGCTTCACGCTTGCAGCAGACCGTAATTGAAGAAACCGCATGGCGGTAATTACTTGAACACTATTCGCGCATCTTAAAAACCTCTTTTAGCGCATATTTTATGCAAACGCAAGCGCGTGCAGTAACCGAGTATACTGTAGAAGCTCTCGTTCAAAGTTTCTTTCCGCGTTTCTTACACGACTTTTACACAAATTTAGATCTCGTTACAGAGAGGGCTTCAAGTAAATTTTCAAAAAAATATGTGACCCAAATTGAATAAGGATCGCAATTCAAATTCAACAAGTAAATAGTTTTTACCTCGTGTTAAAAAAAAGATAAAGAAATAAAGGAAAAATTCTCATTACAACATTAAAAAATGCCACCACTATAAACAACCGCGTTTTATCTGTTTTCCTGTTTTAACCAAAGTGCTTTAAATTGTAGGTAAGGTAACAGTTAAAAACGAAAAGAATTTGCTCTAGTCAAATTCAAAATTGCCGGTACTTATACCCTAGCTACTCTTCATTCTAACTCCAACATTTCTATTTTAAATAATAAATAAAATGCATAATGCCTGATTGATGGTCATCACACTATTATTTGAAATCTAATTTACCTTGACAGAGACAAATAAATAACGAAAATGAGACAAGCCACCAATAGGTAGTTAAGCACACAGGCTCGCGTACATAGAGGCCAAGCTGTTTACAAACACGCGTACATGCATAATCATAATAATAGCAATGACCGATTAATCGTGTATCTTTTGACTTATGTGACTCGTCGGTGACGTACGTGCTTTATCCCCGCTAAATGAATCGTCTTATTGTTGCCGAGAGCTCATTTCTGGTTATGTTCCCCTTTATTCGTGAGGTAGTTGGCTGTTTATGTCTGTATCACGACTTGTTAACGACTTGAGAGATTTGACAAGCCTACCAACAAGGACGTTAACGCTAGCGCATCTTGGAATCGAACAATTTTCAAAAACAGCTGACTCGTCACTTAACAAAACAGTTGTCCAGCTGTTGTTGGAGCCTATGATACCTTGTCTCGCACACACGCTTAATGCATTAAACATGCGCACGTAATCCTTATACTGTATCTAATTTAATTATTAAAAAAATGTAAAATTGAATTTGAATTTCTCATTTAATCATTGCAATTGCAAAGTGCAATGTACCAGAGATCTGGACACAGTACAAACTAAAATAATATGAAGTGTTTGAACCAGGAGGAGATTTGAACCACTGGGGTGCTTGAACCATTGGGGATAAAATTATTGACGAAACCATGGACAAAAAACCTTGGATAAAATCATGGACAAAACCATCTAGGATTAAATATGAATGTATAATAACAGTGCGATAAATAAAAAAAAAACAATTTCAGAGAAGCCAGGATTTGAGCTCTGGATCGGTCGCTTACCAGCAGATTGTAACACCTTAAAATGCTCGGATTATAATCAGAATCGGGGATAACACTTCGTGCAGACACGTCAAACAGTCGGACCAGATGCGAGAATTCTGGGGTCGAATCTGCGTTTGACTGGAATAGAATTATAAAATTAATATCAATCATACCCAAGGATTTCAGGCGGTGAACCGATAATATGAATTAAATTCCCCGTTCGAGTGAAAACGAATTACAATTAATCAACGAGCACTCGAGACGGTTAACATATTCGAGGCATTGACCAATGACCAGTCCCTGACATTTCCATACAGGCCACGTTCTAGTATGCCATTCGTGTTCAAATGCATGTTCGCAGTAGGATTTACGAGAACACATGTAGATGATGTTGTACCGGTAACAAAAACGAAACGACCGACCGCATATTAATTCGCTTGTCCCTCTGCTTTTACAATTTCAGCACGCGCTCCCCGGGCCGCTGCAACTGCGCATCATCGGAGGCCGCGTCCGCGAAGAGGGCCGCGTGGAGGTTCGCCTGGGCGATGGACCCTGGGGTCTGATCTGCGGCGACGGTTGGGGTATCCTGGAGGCCATGACCACCTGCAAGACGCTGGGGCTGGGCCACGCGCAGGCTGCTGTACAGGTACGTGTGCAAAATTACTCGATTGCCGGCGAAATAAATATTAAATCGAAGACGCATCTGTCGAGATGTATCTTGCATGGGAATATCTGCCTAAAGAGGCTCATCCGCTCATTGAGCTTTTAGAACAAGGTCACCAATTTGGTTAATAACCCCCCTTGAATCATACGTCAGTGAAATGATCTTTCATGTGTCAGAAAATATTGGAATGAAAGGAAAGTTCCAAAAAATTACAATATAATCAAAACTCATATATTCTCATATATCTCATGTAATTAAACCATTAATAATTTTAATTATATTCTAATATTGGCTAACACGCTAAGAAAAAGATTAAATTGTTTTTTTCTCCTCTAAAATCATGCAAAAAATTACATCGGGTATTTTTAAGTTATTTTTTTTTATTTTTTTATTATATTATTTTTAATTTACATCGACTATTAAAAAGTTGATCGAAACTGGGCAAGAATACGGTTGTGCTAAAAGCATATCTGGTAGATTCAATCCTGGGGTCCTGTCAAAATGTGACCCCTCACATATTGCCACAGCAGCACGAGGGATGCAGAATCTGTAGTGATATTCACTACAGTGATCAGGAATAATAATATTAAAAATGTAAACCATCGCACTGAATCATTAATTGAAACTTGGAATTGAAAAACGGGCCACGTAAAAGACGTAACCGTAAAAGAACATATAAAACTCCCGTGAAGTTATGAGAGAATGTAAGCAATTTCAGTAGCGTGTCTTAACCGGATGTGACCTGTGTCGCCCCGTACAGAGCTCGTTCTTCGGCGGCCACCACCTGCCCATGGTGTTGAGCGGAGTCAAGTGCACCGGACGAGAGAACAGCCTGGCCGATTGCAACCACGACCAGATGGGCGGCGTCTTCTGCCCGGGACGCACGGAAAACATTGCCGGCGTCATCTGTACTGAAAGTACGTACGCGACCCTCTATATTTCTTGCAATTCTAATCATCACACACTATCAAATATAATTTAAAAAAAAAAACATTTTTAGCAATTGTATACTTTGGTATTTACTTAGAAATGAACGCAAATTAAATCAAAGTGAAGGGTAAAAAAAACATAAATTTAAATTTAAATTGGATAGACTTGTTCATTTGTCCTTCGGCATCTAAATTTGCATTTTTAATTTATTATACTTTGTATTATACATTGAAACACCGCAAATGGTTTGTTAAGGATAGCAGAGTAAAACTATCATTAGAATAGCAGTATTGTAATTTAATTGCTCTGAATTGTGTTATTATTTAATTAACCATGATGCATCTGATGCACATAGGGTGGGACCTGGAATTTACCTAATCGTTGAATCTTTTAAAGGCTTGCGTCTTATTCGCGTTTTGCGTGTATTTTTTGCCGGTACCCAGTTTTGCCGGACCTTATTCCCGATCACACGGAGTTGGAGAGATCGGCCTACCTAGAGGACCGGCAGCTGTTTTTCCTGCAGTGCGCCATGGAGGAGAACTGCTTGGCGCGGTCAGCCTATCGTTACGACCCGGCAGTTTACGGTAAGTTTCGCACATCTATTATTGATAATCCTACCAGACCACTGATGTCAATTTTGAGATCGAAATTGACATCAATTTTAATGTACAAACCACTAAAAAATTATTGCGACCGTTCGCTTATTTAAATGTTCGATGTTATACCGGAAACATATACATGTAGGTCATAGACAGATTACGTTTTACTTCGAATTCATAAAACTTAATTTTTTTAATGTATATTTTATTCGATCCTGTTTTCTTGATTCTTATTTTATCTAAGACGAACATTGGATTACTGCAGAGACCGCGTTTGTGTCTCTCAACTTATTTTAATGTATATTTTGTTCATAAGGAAACAACTGCAAATTTACGGAGTGCTTTTTACTCACGCGATCATTTACTTTCTAATCAACGACCGCAACGTGTATTTCTCTGGTTAGTTTTTTAAATAAATCTGAAAATGGGATTACGTCTTAAGTTATGATCGCATTTAAGAGAAGGTATGCAACCATTAGGCGGAACAATTACCCCATATACGTAGAAATACATTAAAAAAAAAAAACCAGAAGCATAAGTTGAAAAATGTAGCACGCACATTATTTTGCAGATTAAGTAATCGTGGGAGACATTTTCTACCGACTAAAACAAACGATAAAGTTAATGTAGTTTAAAAGAATAATTTACATCGAAATAGGTACGTCCCATAACTGGTTGGAAAACGTAAATCGAAAACATGTAATAATTCCAGCAGAAATAATTATAAACGAACACGACTTGTTCATCCAGACCTGACATGAATTCTATACATTTGGAGGGAGGGGTGGAAATTTCAGTCACTGTAATATTACAACGGGAGATTCTGTATCCTTCGTGTTGCTGTGGAAATTTGTGAGGGGCACGTTTTCACCAGTACCCCAAAATCGAATAAACGAGAGCCGGCGCCGGGAATCGAACTTGGGACCGCCCCCACCGCAATATGTTGCAATACCCAACTAAGCTAGACGGATCGTACATTCAATCAAACGATTCATTTCCAAGCGATTAATGAAAAACTCAAATATTTGATTCTCGATACTAAATTTGGAGGAGGGTCCCCGGCCTCCCTGCCCTCGATATGACGCGCCGCCAGCCACCCCGCAAAAATCACCACGACTAAGCTGATAAAAAGATGCAAATCACGTATCCCCCCCTTTTGTATGGTTAGTTCCGGCACCAAATAAAATATTTCGATGTTAGAGACATGGACACGCGCGTTACATGTAGTTTTAACGTCCACACGACGCACATAAAGGAGAGCACACACATCCACAAAAAAAAACCAGTCCGAAAATATATGCTAACAAACCGCACATGCGCATGTAAAAAATCACCACCAACCATTCAACTTCCACCACCGTAAGAAGCGAAACAAATTAGTCGGCTTTTCAACCGTAAATCATCCGCAAATCAGCATATTTCGCGTCCGCTAAACGTGAGCAAAATCCAGCTTACAAGAAGTTCAAGCGAGCTCTCTTCACAAGACGAACTTATAAGTTAATTTACTCCCACCCCTCACTTAACGAAACTGGTCCACGATTCGACCAGCATCTTTAATTAGAATTACAAAAAGCGAAATCTCCAACCAACCTGTTTTTCCCGCTGTGTTTAAATTAACGCGAAGTTGACATTATATAATGGCATCAACCCCCACACCACCCCCACTTTTGAGACCGCAGCGCCACCGGTTTTCTAGCGGACACTTCCGGAAGAAAAGTAAGACAAGCGAAATCGACTGCAATTTCCAGTGTTGAGTTCTTTCTTTTTGAAAAGGAACCAGTTCCCGTAACAGTTCCCCAAAAATTAAAATAAACCTAGGCGTTTTTAAGTTTCTTTTCAAAAAGAACCTGAAACTTTACCGTTCCTTTGATTAAAAAATATTAAAAGAAAACATTTGCGGGAACTAATCTACAGGACAAATATTGATTTGCGGTCACAGACCAAAAGCTTTTAACAGATCAAATTTTTTATCAATTTCTGTTTGATGATGCTGAAAAACAACTTCCAACGACACTCTTTGGAAAATTGTACTGGTAGAAAATTTAAGGTTATGGAAAAAGAACGCTGAACCCAGAAAAGGAACCTCAGTTCCAATGTGACTCAAAAAAGGAACCAATTCCTAGGAACGAAACTTTTCCGTTCCGTTCCTACCCAACACTGACAATTTCCGGTGGCGGTGGCCAGAGCGCGAGACTTTTTGAGAACTTCGTAAGATTAGACGGAGACTATTTCGGACGCGCTCTAAATAAGCCGTCACAATGAGTTAGTCATAGAAGGAGGGGGGTGCAAGTTTACGCGTCCTTCAAGTGAGACGTGAATACGTGAACGGGGTAGAAAATGCGCAAACAACGGTAATGTACCGCGAACGCAGCTCCAGTTTTGATGGGCGTGTGGGGCTTTATTGATGAGCTATAGTAGCGGTAACCGTGCATCACGACTGTTTCCCACATCTCGGTGCATGCCAGACATAGATGGCCATTCCGAAATCGCTTTTACAGCCGGTCTCTTTTGAACGAACCGGAGCAGTTTCAAAAATAAAATACACTACTGAATCACTTAAATCCTGCTGGTCAGATTGGACTAGTTTCGGAAGCGCTTAGACTAGCCACAATTTGTCGTATAATCGTTTTGATAATTTAAATATTTCAAGAAATCATGACATCGACTGTCTAGCCCCAAAGATGAAATAAAGTTAACCGTAACAATGTAGCGTTAACTGAAACGCCAACTGTCAGGAGCGCGCCTCATTGTTGTTAAAAAATGTTTTTGCAAAGTTAACTACAAAGCTAACTACGAAGCTAAATGCAAAACTAACTGCAAAGCTAAACGCAAAGCGAAACGCAAAGCTCCTCTGACGGCGGTATGGAGAATCAGATTGATGTTTGGAGAACTACAAAGTAAATATAGAGACACGAGGGTGCAGTATTCCTGTAGTGCACTAGGCGCTCGGTGAAATAAAAAAAAAAATAAAAATAAATAAATACAATATCAAAAGAAAGTTTAATAAGTATTCATTTCGGCGAATGAGAGTTACGTCTCTAGCTGCAATTGCCAACCATTAAAATAATGAAAGTTACTTTTAAATGCGCAAAAACCATAAAACCACGATCTCTTCCATGGAATCAATCAACAAGGAATCAATTACCTTAGAACAGAGTAACTTTTCATGGGGGAAAATTGACTTCCATATTCCACAGATTAATTCACAGTGCAGTCTGGTGAAGTAACCACAGTAAATAGGTTCTGAAAATTGTTGCCTTTTTAATTGACCCCCTTTTCCCGAACCAACACGGTTTGGATCCAACGAAACGAGCTCGTGTAAAAAAAAAACCCCACGAGCAACGTGTTATAAAAGTGTGGCCAACACTGCCAGAAAAGATAGACAGGCGTTGAAACGGCACCATCGTTCATCGCCAATTATCGCCGCGCCGCGCCCGCTCGACCCCGGGATTTTCGGTAGAGCCGCCGCTCGGCGGGGTCGTTTACCCCGGGCATACCCCGCGAGACGAGACACCCGTCGACTATCATCCAACACGCGCGCTAAATGCCCGCCTCCCAACGCGAGCGCTCTCATCTTAATTCCAGCACGGGGTTTCTGGATCAGGGTACGCGCGATGGTCAACCTGTTGGCCAAGGGGGCCGCTAACGCCAAAACTAAGCCCACGGTCTGTACGGCATTACCCCGTGCCTGTACGTTGTCAGGTACACGTTAAAGATCCATGTGTGTCCCATGAGGACGGTCTGCCGAAAACAAAAACAAGAGAATGTATGGCATTACCGTTTGCGCAATCCTAAAATAAGGTGTTTTATTCACTTTCATATAATATCACTACTGGCGATTCCGTATCCCACTAATCGACTCGAAAGAGCATTTATGAAGAGGCATATTCTCACCAGTACCTCGACACCGAGTAAACAAAGGCACAACTGGTAATCGAACCCAGGATCCCCAAACCACAGCCGGTTGTTCTCCGCGGCACAGTCTGAGCTACAACGACCGCACCTAACATTGTGAATTGCGATTAATCCTGCTTCAGTTTTAACGTTTTTTAAAACGCATTATTAATTCAAGGGATTAGAAATTAAATTAATTTGTTCGTGTTTTATTTTTCCCGGATATAGGCTGGCAACTGGAAGTTCGTCGCCTACTTCGATTCACGGCCCGCATCACCAACATCGGCAACGCCGATTTCCGACCGTTCATTCCAAAGGAGCTCTGGCAATGGCACATGTGTCACATGTAAGTGGTAAACTATACCCAATTATTTTCTTCATCTTTCAAATGCACTAAGAAGTTGCCATCTGCCAAGCGGCCAAATGACGAAATTAGCGCCACCTATTGTTATAGAGCACAGAAGATGTACACGAACATGTATATGTAGCGCGGTTCCAGTGAAAGAAGAATCTTCAAAATTAAGACTCTTACTTTTTGTAGCCATCTCGCATCATTTATCAGCATTACAATTTTTGTTTCTGGTTTCCCCCGACATTTCAGGCTAATGTTGTCGAAAACCGTTCTTTTAAAAAATACAGGAAACGTTGCTCGACTTGGCGGCGGAGCTCTGCGAGCATCAGCACGCCGTAAAACTATCCGCAAAGGCGGCAGACCGATAAATTTGTAGGCCGGCAAAAAAAATATTTAAGTTAACCAACGGTTTTTTTAAACGACGAAAAATAAAGAAAGACCGGGGCGGCAACCGATGCCGCATTCCACATGACTATGGCGCATGTTTTACAAGCTGGTTGGTGGTGGCCTCGTCCACACGGGCAACGCGCGTAGAGCGGGGGACAAAAAAACAAAACCGACACGCGAGTTTTTCGTGTTCAGATAAGCGAATCGTCCATCTTTTTTCTTTCTCCAAGTCTTCTTTTCTTTTCCATTCCTCCCCCTTTTTTTTCTTCGTCAATTTTCACGCGCAAACACGAGAAAAAGCGAAAGAGATGTTTGTCAATAATTTAACATGCGCAATCGAGCAAGAACGTTTTAACATCTGTTTAGTCTGTGATTTAGGCTCGGTTGATTGAGGTTACGGGTCGTCTCGTCTGACCCTCGCGTCACCCAGACCCAAGACGTACCGATGGCTCAGTGGGAATGGCAACATCCTATAAAGCCGACGGTCACAAGTTCGATTCCCGGCGCAGGCTTTCGTTTATTCGTTAGCCTGGGGTACTGGCGTCACCCCTGAGCTTCCATTAGGGAGTCCAGAGCTTAGGGGTGGATCCTGTAGCCTGGCTATTCCAGCTGCCATTCCCCTTCCCTTCCCTTCCCTGCCCCTCACATTTCTCCATAGAGACATGAGGGTGCAGTAATCTTGTAGTGCACTAGGCACTACGGTGATTAAAAAATAAAAAAAGAACAAGGGATTCAGTCGGGCCACTCGACCCGGTTTGGCTCTCGGAAACAAGCCTACGATCAGTGAAGGGTTCGTTCCTTTTGAAAAGGAACCAGTTTCCGTTACAGTTCCCCAAAAATTAAAAGGAACCTAGACGTTCTTAAGTTCCTCAAAAAAAAGAAACCACTTCCTAAGAGAGGAACTTTTCCGTTCCGTTCCTACCGAAAAAAAAAGAAACCTGGAACTTTTCCGTTCCTTAGATTAAAAAAAAACATTTGCCTGAGCTAACCTTCAGTTCTTCAAAAAAGAAAAAGAGGAAACAGTTTCCGTTCCTCAAACATTAAAAGGAACCTAGGCGTTACTAAGTTCCTCAAAAAAATAAACCACTTCCTAGTAGAGGAACTTTTCCGTTCCGTTCCTCACAAACACTACCAACAATTAATTACATGTCACAAGTGCCCAGTTGGGATCGTTGCAATCAAGTTCTGCCAAACGTTTCAGTTTCAAAGCCTACCAGGGGACGGATTGGTACTTTTTCCCAGCCTAGGCTTCAAACATACTTAGGTAGGAATCTCTAACGTGTACCCGACACCGTTCATGCACGGGTCAAACGGCATAGGAAGGCGAACGCGCGAAGACCCGGTTTTATTGACGCTATGGGTCACTGAGCAGTAACATTGCTGGGTTTGCGAGTACAGTCGGCAGCGTCTGACGATAAACGCTCCTCCAACGCCTTTCGGCGAACGCAAGGACGACGAGCCTTGGTGACGTTCCCCGTAAATTTTGAGTTTCAAAAACACCCCGAGTCGACGCCCGGCTTATTTCTCTCTCGCTTTCCAAATTTGCCGGCTCGACTATTTTCGGAGAACGCGGATCGGATTTGGGGAACGATTTTCCTTTCGTCTTTTCCTTACCCGCGACAGCCGGCTACAGTCTTTCGATAATTGGAACGATTTACGGCAGCACCACACAGTCAATGTATGAGAGTAAAAGTGGAATTCCCATAACTTCGCAGTTCTCGGATTCATTTTTTTTCATTTATAACGTCGAGATTATTTTTACATTTTAGTCGATTTTTATGGGTGTGGCTTGCATTGCAACCAAACCCAATTGGATTTGAGTTTTTTCACTATATTTTTTTATGATTCATGCCTTATTCATTCCAACATCTATTCTCTAGTAAAAAAAAAAATCGCACGGACAGACGCATAAGGAAACATATACCGGTACAAGTAAATAAATATCAATACTTGTATAATAAAAACGGTCCATAAACTCAAGTCATCAACACTTTAAGCCTCATGTGAAACATCCCTGAAACCGATCGAATTGATAGATTCAAAGAGGAAGGTTGTCCATTTCTCAAGGGAAATTGAAGAGGTAAAAAAAATCCAAATTATAAAAGCGCGCAATGCAGTGAAGCTATCTAATCGGGGGGAGCTTTTGCCGCGGCAATGCAGTAAAACTATTGCACGGGGTGAGGTGTACAATTTTTCCAGCGCTACTCGATTAATTTTTACCTTCTGCTGCTAATTAAATCTTCGTTGTCACGTGGACTAGCAAATTTTCGTGTTCAAATCTAACATGAGTCATAAAATCTAATCAATAAATTAAAAAAGTATAAACAAAACCTTTCCGCCGTTTATTCTATTAAAATCTAATCAATAAATTAAAAAGTATAAATAAAACCTTTCCGACATTTATTAACAGTTCGCACCACACATGGCCATCATTTCATTTGACGCCCCTCGCGGCAACAATACCAAGCAATTATAGCATCCATTAGTACAAGGACAAAAAAGTTGATAACATATGCAAGCTTTTCTTTGCATAATCGTGGTCGGACTTACAAATTATTACGTTCATATTATACAGCTGTAAATGCAATCCTCAAATGAAACATAGAAATATAAGGTTGGATAAAAAATGCCCACGAAACACAATTTTAAACTCGATTAAATATATATGCAGAGTTTCTTCAATTGCGAATAATTTTTGCTTATATCCGCCAGAGGCGCTTGAAGCATTAGAATAGTTTGCTACCTTTTGTATCAGTTGCAGTCGTTCGCCAAGGGTATATTATTCACACCACGCAATGGCACTCTATCCCCACAGTTCGCTGCTCGTGCTTTTCATTATTACTGTTACCTTGGAAGTAATGTCGTCACGTAGATACAGATATGGAGTAAATATAAATGGCTGGTGGCAGGATTGCGGTTTCCTTTCGCATAATCGTAATGGGGTGGATGTTAAAGTAATAATGATAAAAAGTCGGTAGTGCCTTGTGCGATGATGGCGACCTTGGGGGGTGAGTGTGAGAGTGCATGCGGTAAATTTTCGCAGTCGATCAAATTTTTATCCGCGCATGCATGAAGAAGGACGCCCAATTAACGTCTTATAGCGTTTTTACAAGGGCGCCTTCGAGCTTGGGATCAATTTTCTCCAGATCACGTTTTTATTTCCTTCCGAAATTAAAATCTTGAAATGCCCATTCATCTATACTTGCATGAGGTAGTTAGTGGTGGTCATAGTAGTGCAGATCAACTTTGTCGATTTTTATAGTTAAGGGGGAAAATGAGCGCGCACAGCGCGGCGATTATTCAAAATACTTAACATCTGTAAGTAAAGGAAAGCGCCGCAATTTGAAAAACAATAAAAAAAAATGTAACGCCACTAGATATAAAAGACCGCGCGCAGCGCCAGCGCCACGATTTTTTTTTATTGTAACACCTACACTTTCGAAAGAACGTGCGCATTGCCGCGATTTTGTAAAAACTGTATCTACTATGAGCAAATTAAAAGCGCGCCATGCCACGATTAAGAAAAAAATGTAACACCTATAGGAAAGGAAATAAACGCGCGCTGCGCGAAAAAACACATGGCTACAAACGAGATTCACACTTCAATTTTGTTCAGAATTTTTACGTCATTCATGATGATAGGGGGCCCACTTTTACAGTTAGTTCACAGTTTTCCTGGACGCGAGTTGGCTGGAACCTGAAATGACCTAATTTGATTTCAAATTAATGACAACTTAGCAACTTCTTTTGGTGGGGGCCCAGTCGGGTATTTATTTGTTGGGGGGGGGGGGGCGGATTTCTCCGCCCATCCGCTCGAGTAGTCCGCCCCTACCAATGGGGTAATTGTAATAAAACTCTCGATTTCAGTTCAGATTCAATCCCGTCAAAACAAACAGCCAATTAGGCGTATATTTATGGACAGCTATGCACAGACTAATTAACATATTATAAAATAGTATAATGACTATAGGTTGTCGTCAGCGTTATTCGTCGTAGGTGTCATTAACGGATATCCGTTCCCTCCCCCTCCATAGTCAAAGAACTCAATTCCGATTGTTGCGAACCTTGTTGCCTATTAATAGGGTCAACTGCACAAAAGCCTTGCCACGCTCCGATAACGTCTATGTACCTGTGTATAAAGGTTGAGTGTCGTAACGCCCCCACATTTATGAAAACGACAAATATTGAAACGCACCCTGTACGAGAACAGTTCAAACAGAGGCGTCGTGTGTATTTAAAGGCGTGAGTCGTCTAAAACTTGAGCACAAACTTGATTGCATGTAACCTAATTTCTCGATTGTTTGAATAACTATCCAATTGTATCGAATTTTCTCTAGCCTCTTTTTAGCAAAGGGCATTCTATTACGAAAATGCGATGGACGCCAATATCTACAAAATATTAAGTTTAATTTAATTTAGAAATCACCCACTTGAAACAATCAACCTGTTAGACCTTCGAGTTGGTCAGGTGCGCGAGAAATAAAAAAAAAATTAAACTATTCCTGGACAGTTGCTACACTTAAAACTTAAAAATATTCATTTCAATGACATTGCGGAAAATAACAGCCAAGTCTCTATCGCGATCCGTACGCCATGTGCACACATAAAAAGGCGATACAATTCCAAAGCCAAGCCTACCTAATAATAGGGTTAGTGGATGCGACGAGTGTGGACGGAAGTTATATAGTGAGTGATCATTAAATAGGCTACCGGTTTAGCCGCTCCACTGCCTACGCAATGCCACGCGATACACGTCACCTCTATACATGGCTGAAACGTTACTATTGAATCACTTTTACATCCTGCTGAGATCCCCTGCCTGCCACATTCTGTTGTCGAAAAACATCTTGGGCACCGCAAAAAAAGACGGTATCAAATATGGAAAATAGGAAACAATTAACCGGAAATTAAAACCGGAGACCATGTAAGCCACGACGAGTCGTACAAACTTTCACCAACTTTCGCATAATTTTGCATATT
>JAUJYS010001352.1:0-17755 GCA_033995665.1 Melogona broelemanni | reverse complement strand
TACCACAGGCTAACGAATAAACGAAAGCCTGTGCCGGGAATCGAACCCGGGACCGTAGGCTCACTGAGCCACCGGTTTAGTACGCTTCCCAGCAGCGGGATTACAGGAACGCGCCACCGCTCCCACCTGGAGTCAAACCTTTCTCTTGAGCATAACTCTTATATATGTACGTGGGCAGTTGATCTATCCACTAGTTCAACAAGGAATGTCAATATCGGGGCTAGTGGTGAGTTGACCTGCAATGTACCTCAAATAGGAAATGTTTTCATGTAATTACGCCAGCTGGCTGTCTATATTTGTACGAAACCGCACACGCGTAGTTCAAACTACCCCGTCGCGCTGATTGGTTGATGCCTTGCAACAGATCGTTAACGTCACATGTTCAACCAATCACAGCCTACCGCAGTTTCCATCCACTATGAGCAAAATAAGCTCCCCTGATGTTGGTTTTAGGCTTTTAGTTGCAGCATTGTCAACGGAACAGTAAAATCACGAGACCTGCATGAATCGATAACATCGGAGTGGTCGCCCGTTAAACTAACACGTTTCAATCAGTTAAGGGATCTCACGAGGTTGTACCCAAGGATCCGTGGCTGGGTCGATGTCATCAAAATTGACCGAGTTCTAGAAAATTAAATCACTCACCGCCGCGTCGTGCATCCCGAACAGACGAGCGGTGACCAAAACGCTAAATCTCCCGGCGTGATTTTTCGGGCAAAACCGCGCCTAATTGTAAGTGACGTGGCCGACATAAGCCGCGCTGACCTTTGACATTCCGAGCGTAATCCGATGAGAGAGTGAAAGAGCGAGATTGGAGTCGAGTCGCGCCCACCGTTACCGCCCTTCTAACGTACGGAACTTAAAAGTCCACGTATAAAAAGAATTTGGTGGCGGTGGCGGTGGGTTCCTGTGTGATGGACACGGCAGCTGAGTGGCACGTCGCCCGGCCGACGTCGTGGTAGTGGTCGTCGTCGTCGTCGGCCGCGTAATTAAAGATAATTAGAATGGAGGCTGTATCGGACACCCATTTCGCCGGCGGACCAACGAAGCCAATTTCCCCGGGGAGCTCGTTCGTTCCCGCTCGTTCTCTTTCGCTCTCCCGCTCTTCGGCCACCCGAGACGCGCGCGTGACCCACTCGGAAGTGGCGATTTGTTCCGGCCACGCCGCAACGCGTTTACTTCTCTAACCGACGTCCCGTCACGTCCCACGTCGTCCAAACGACTCTGTATTGGCAGTTGCGCCTAAATTCAACTATGGTAGGGAAAGAGAGAGAGAGATTATACCTGTAGTTAAAGCGAATCTCCTCCAGAGACGAGTGTTGGGTAGGAACGGCAAAGGATCGTCTCGTTCCAAGGAGTTTGCTCCTTTTCTGAGGAATGCTGGTTCGTCATCGTTCCTATTTCTAAAAAGGAACGTTGGATTGTCTTCGTTCATATTTCTAGAAAGTTCCTTTTTTTAGGAACGTCCAAAGATTTAGGGCGTTCCCTATATTTGATACAAGTGTTACAAATGTTACAAATGTTTGCTACAAATGTTGATACAAATGAACAAATTATTGATACAAATGAAAATCGCTTCACGCTCGATGAACTGCGAAGGATTATTTGTTTTTTATGACTATAAAGGCATAAACGTTTTAAAATTCGCAAGAAATTTATTTGTCGGGAAATATGACGACAGTTGATGACGACAGTCATTAAATTAGTTCGAAAATTGCGCCAAAGAATTTAGTGATTGCCGCACCGAACTAATTTTTTTGGTTTATTTTTTTAATTTAGGGTAGGAGAAACGTTCTCGTTCCTTTCTTAACTAATTCCATGGAAGAATGACTGGAAACGTTTGCGAAAGAACGAGTAACAGGAACGTGTTCCTTTTCAAAAGGAACATCGCTAACACTACCTGAGTCTGAACCTCGACTGAGCCAAACGTTATAAGCACTTCTTAAAATAAATACTGCATAAAGTAGGTAGTCTCGAGGTGGATCCCATTTCTAGTGACGACAGCATGACGTCATAAAATTCATTAAAAAATGTTTGTCTAAGAAGCCAAGCATGGATTATGAATAAAATAATAATGTAACTATAAGAACCAGAAATTTGAGCTTGTCTATACCAACCTAACCTATCCTTCTGACGTCACTAAAATAACCATTCTCAACCGTCTACCGACAGCCGAATCTCATGAAATAAGTAGTCACATGATAACATGAATCTGTTTTCTAGTGACGTCAGTATGACGACAGTTAATTATTTTCAAAATGTATTTCTAAGATAACAGAGATTCACTGAAGCGTTGAAAATTAATTTAAAAAAATGTAATTATTAAGCAATTATTAAGTAACCAAAAATTAAAAACGACAGCCGTATCTCATGAAGTAGGTAGTCCCATGGTAACATGAATCTGTTTTCTAGTGACGTCAGTATGACGACAGTTAATTATTTTCAAAATGTATTTCTCAGATACCAAAGATTCACTGAAGCGTTGAAAATTAATTAAAAAAATGTAATTATTAAGTAATTATTAAGCAACCAAAAATTAAAGTTTATCTATACAAAAATAACCCAATCTTTCTGACGTCACTAAAATAAACATCCTGAGTGAATTTTAGTATAACCGGCACTTTTGATAAAGTGTTCTTAACATAGCAATATTTTTATTCGGCGGTGGATTGAAGTCAATCTAATATTATTTTACCGCTGGGAACACTTAATAATCGATAGCAAAAAAAAAAAAAAGAAGAAGAAAAACGGTAGTAAGAGAACAAAATTATCATTTGTAGTACGAGTAAATACGATATGATAATAACCACAACGATCCAACGTTTTCTCCGGAGTGCTACCCTAGGGAATCAATACTTGCCATGCATGATCATGATTAGGCATATGATTTATTTTTATTTTATTTACTCGTATTGTGCATTTTGTACCTGGTTAGCTTCCACAGCTGGCGAAACTTTCCAGAAACTTTGCTGATTATGCTTCGAACTCTGGACGCATTCGTCTTATACACCTTACCCTGAAATGAGAATTAACTAATTAAATAAAATTAATTAATTAATTAAATTATAAATCAGTCAAAATAAGTCCAAAAGCAAGACACTTACACATGTATAATCCGTCGGTGTCAGAGGAAGCAAGGGTCTTGTGCTCAAGACAAGACTCTCGTCCAAGACCTGTATCCGTGTGTATACCGATCTTATGTCAACTTTTCCCCATTTTAACAATTTTTATCTCACTATGAAAAAGGTATCACCACCGAAAGCTCGTTTTTTTTTTTTTTTTTTTTTTTTTTGCTTCCTATGTAACCAACGGATTAAATGTCTTAGGATAGGGAATTAATTGAACTAGTAGAGCAGTTAATTCTACATCAGAACCTTTTTACAAATCAAGACTAGCAATAAAAAGTACGAACATGTAAATGTACACAGGACAGACTGGAGGTGAATGTAATAAACCTGTTCATGTAAATGCTAGTTTGGAAAGAAACAAGCACGAATGGTTTCATTGTTACAGAATCTACCTGTTGTCGCTACCGTCTGTTTGGTCTGATTATAAAGACACCAAAAAAAATGAGAAAGAAAAAAATGTGCTGCGTTCATAATTTTTTATTTTATTTTCTAAAAAATATCGGTCGATGTCGGTCCCGCGTGTGCGAGACATTAAAATAGGACTCACTGGCGCATCTCTGAATCGCAGCTAGAGCGTTTCTACAAATGGCAATTTCAAAGTTTGTCATAGCGCGCACGCAATGATTGACGACCACGGAAAACATGCCGCATTTTCGGCGGAATAAAACGGAAAAACGAAGAATAGGAAGCAGAGAAGGAAAAAAAAAAACCGTGAAAGGACAGAATTGAAAAGCATATTTTATTTGCTTATCGCAGATCGCTCTCGAAAACAATCAAGGCAGAAAGGTTTTAAGGTTCCCCCATTTGTTGAGAGGAAATGACATCTAATCGCGGTGAAATTGACTACAGCGATTTGGGTAGAAATAGTTGTTCCCTGCTGAGACCACGGCTTAGCTTATTCATTCCACGTTAACATTTTAAAAAAAAGATTGGTAGTATATTTTTGAAGGAGGTTCCGAAATGACAGGAACATAATTTGGCCGTTTTTGTTCAAGTCATTTCGGAAAAGTAATTGGTAGATTAGTAGTATCCACTTGAACGAATGAGAATCATATTGCGCTACAGCGCCTTAAAGAAAGACAAACACAGGTCTGTCGAACTTTCTCTAAATCTACCGCAAATTTAATTACTTGATATTTGCGAGGCATTATAAAATTATGAAATTAACAAGATTTTAGTCTTTGGCGATATCATAAATTAGAAATGAAATTTACAAAAGAAAAAAATTAATAATAATAAAAATTCATTCCTATTTTAAGGAATTGACGACGGTTCAAAGTTTGTTCTATCTTATTTTTGAAATGTATCTCAAGCATTAATTAGTTCGCCAGACTGTTGGTCTTTTTTATCGCTGTTCCTAATCACGTTCACCATTCGTTTCCAATAGCGGATATAAAATTTAGCAAGATGTATTAATAATTATTAACTTTTACCAAGACCGGGATTCGAACCCAGACCTCAGAACGCAATTTTATTCTGGGTCGAATTCGTGACAGATTTGTGATTCTTCACCTTACAAAATGAACTATCGATCCTGTCTTTAAAAATAATATAAACTGTCGAGAGCATACGATGGCGCGTTGGGTGATATACACTGTATGTAAAAAAAAATTCTCCATAGACTTAATTTTGAAGCTTGCATCATCAATGTCGTGGTCTCAGGAGTTTGTTTGTTACCTACGATGGTCTCGGGAGGACTCGCGGTAATACCGCGATAATGCTACTGTTGTGTTCCACGCTCGATCGCTCGAAGAATTGCATGCTCGGAAAGCCCTCACTAAATTACAACCAATCCCCACCTAAGACATTTTGATATCTATGTTTGTGTACATATAGGCGAGTGTAGCTCAAGGAGCCTGCGGGGAAGGTGTTGGGGTGGGAGGTTTGGGGGCGGGGGGTGGGGGGTAAAAGGCTTCGTTTAAGCCTCAATTAACTTTACAACCTCCTCGCAGCCGTGGAACAATGGCCAGGGCTCGAATGCGCCAAACTATAAACAAACTAGCGTTTGCTAATAATCTACTTCGGAGGTTGAATAGGCGATAAATTAAAAATAGCGAATTAGATGAATAGAACAAACACACGCGACGAAGAATCCGCTCGCGCGAAATTATCCGCGCCAGAAGACTTGCCGTCGGCGAGAATTCTCGATGAGGTGCTGCTGAGGGAATTAATAAAATGCCGTTTGTTGTTGCCAACTGACAATGGAAAGACAGATTCGAGGAAGAAAACTAATTATTTACGATCTTTGGGACCATTCAGAGCGAATCAATATTGTATTTTAATCAGCAAGACCGTTGAAATTGTATAGTTGACGGCATGTGACCCGAGAGGGCACAATGGCAAAAAGTCATTCGCAGGGACCACAATGCCATTATTCATTAGCAGGAGTAGTTAGAAGAAAAGATTGCCGTCAAGTTGTGCATTTGTCATGAGACGAACTTTTTTAAGATTGTACCGTATTTTAATTACCAATTAAAACTAACATTGAAGAAAAAAATATTTAACGATCAATAAACTGTCAGTAAAAGTCGTCGATTCGCGATTTCGAAATTCACAGAATTGTTTCGCATGTATCGATATTAGATTAGGTTCACTTGAAAAGGTTTCTTGCGATTTTATAATGTGCGGTTTTGTACGGTCGTCGCAGCTCTGTGGTAGAGCAACCGCCGTGTGTGCGGCAATCCCGGGTTCGATTCCCGGCTCGGATTTTCGTTAGTCTTAATTACCCAACTTACCTATATTACTCTAATCTTCAAACAGATGTGCCCTCACATATTGCACATGCAACACGAGGGCACATGGAAATCACGCCTGACAACTCTATACTACACTTTCCCGTTGTGCGCTTTATAAACCTCCATACTGTAGTTTTCTGTTTGTCTTGCGTTGATAATAAAAAAAAAAATTCACCGTAGCGCCTAGTGCACTACAGGAATACTGCACCCTCGTGTCTCTTTGGAGATATGTGAGGGGCAGGGAAGGGAAGGGGGATGCAGCTGGAATAGCCAGACTGCAGGATCCACCCCTACGCTCTGGACTACCTAATGGAAGCTCAGGGGTGACGCCAGTACCCCAGGCTAACGAATAAACGAAAGCCTGCGTAACAACCCCTGCCAGCTGGTTTACAAGCACGTATGTAAAAAAAAGCCGTATCAATGACACAGCGTTTGGCAACAACGAATGTGACTTTCAGACATTGTTTCGAACACGAGATACAAAATATTTTGCAAATGATATTCATTACAGTGAGGGAAATTTGACAAGTTGAAAAAAATTATATGATAGTTGAAAATTGATTTAAATAAAGATGATACACTTTTATCTAATCCGTATTTGATCAATCAATTTATAAAAGCCACAATTAACGAACAGGGGGGGGGGCTGGTAAGCCTCTTTAATAAATCCCATATTTTGCCATAATGCTAACCATGTAAATCTAATACTAACTTCGACAAATTGAGGTTTGAACCGGTCATTTTTACATTTACATTTTTAGATTGTTTTAATAATTAATCGATAGACAAAAGTGTCAAGCCTCCAAGCTGCTGGATGTGACTTTGATAAACTTTTTAAAGTTATGATGGTGATAGTGGCCATGTTAATTAATTAAATCGCGGGATCATCATGTTAATTAATTTAATCATCTGGCCCGGGTATTTAGCGTGACGCTTGGAAGAGAAAAAGACGGTATTGTACAGTAATGTTTTTATTTTACAAATAAATCTTATTCTTTCCATGAAGCCATACAAAATCGCATTTTTTACGGTTATCATTTTTTTTTTCAATTCATCCTCCTTGACTACAGTAACCAATTCACCATTCATAAGTCACATATCGAAACAACAAAGTTTGTAAAAAGAAATTAGCTATTTTAACGCCCAAGGAAAAACGTTACACAATTTTACAAGTTAATTGCCAATTATAATTAAAAATGCAAAAAAAACAACCCATAAAACAACCAACCATAATACTGAAACGTCACTGCAGTAATGATGTGTGACCACTTAGCGAAACGTCAATCAAACAATTTCGAAGATGCGTCGAAAAAATTGATGCAAAATAAGCTCGTCGCTTTAGAAAAAAACTATATTTTTAGGACATTGTCAAAGTTTTAATTGTAAAATACATGAGCACAAATGTAGTAATCATTAATTAATTTCTAGCACAATTTTTATAAGAAAATAATTTATTGTTCCTACGAAGGTACCAATATTAACAACCGGAAATCATGTTTTTCAACTCGCCCAACCTCTTATCTTCTACGTACTGAAAGAAGGTCGAAATTCGTTCGTCTTTTCGCTTTTTGAAATGTGAGAAATTCGTGTTCGCTAGCTGCTCGTCGGAATTCTCGGAACCATTCTTGGACTTGAGATCCGCCAGAACCCGTTTCCAATCTGAGACTTCTTCCATTCGGCCATTTTCCTCCCTGGCTTGTTCCTTGTACATCTGTAATTAAATAAAAATTGAAAATCAGTAAGATCTGAGTACAACACAAAGTTAAACAACGGAAACACAACGTAAAACAAAGTTTTCCTCGCAGAATACAGAGGTGGTGTGCTATTGTCTTTCCCCCCGCGCAGTACCACGAACCAATCAAACGATCGACTACACCGGGAATCGAACCCAGATCCTCTGGTCGACAAGCGCGCACGCTCAGTAAAAAGCAATAAAATATAATTCGGGAGTTCATTACCTCAGTGTAAGGATGGTTGAGTTGATAGTACAACACGCCGTAGCACATATGCCAGAAAGTAAATTCCGGCCACAAGGTTTTCACGAAGGCTAAAACCGAGTAGGAACTCTGAAATAAACACAACGATATTTCTATCATTATTTTCGATAATAAAATCGCAACTTGCGCAACGCTGATCTCCAAAAAAAAATGAGGAATATTCGGTAACACTGCCCGAAAAAAATTCAGCGCATTCGGTCCCACTGTCAATACTCAGTAGTGGGTAGCAAAAATATTACCTGCCAAAGTAGAAAATCGCTCAGTCGCACTTCGCCCGACGTCCTAATCAGCAGATCGGGGTCCGGAGCCTGCGACGAGTACAGGCATTGCTCCAAAACAGTTTCGGTAATGTCCCTAGCAGACGAACAGGCAAGAAATGAGCATTTTTTTGTCGATCCCCAAAAAAAGATACTGGATTCCAGAAGAGCAGATTTTGGCAATACTCACTCGGGTTCGATCAAGCCTTTGTCGACTCCTTCGCAAAGTTCATTGACGGCGTGACAGATTTCCTCTCGGCTGGTGTAGGCCAGGCAAACATTTAAAAAGGCTCTGGAAAAGCAGAACGTCAATTATGGTCGGCGATGAAACAAAATGAATATTTTGATCTGAAATGACTAAATATATTTAGTAGAAAAAGACCTATGACAGTTAAAACAATTTTATCAAATTAATTATGTACTATTTAATTATTTTATTTAGAAATATTTCTCAATTATCAAATTATCATTTAATAGTCTTCTTATTGTAGAAACGAATTTTTTAAACAATTAATAGTAATACAATAATAACACCAAAAATAGATCACATGCACATAGAAATGAAAATGGCTCAGTGGGTATGGTCACATTCTATTGAGCGGGTGGTCCCGGATTCGATTCCCGGCGCAGACTTTCGTTTATTCGATCCTGTGGTACTGGCGTCACCCCTGAGCTTCCATTAGGGAGTCCAGAGCTCAGGGGTGGATATTGCAGCTGCCAATCACCTTCCCTTCCCTGCCCCTCACATATCTCCATATAGACACAAGGGTGCATTAATCCAGTAGTGCACTACTCACTACGGTGATTTAAAAACAAAAAATAAACCCCTACAAACAGACAACAAAATTAGTAAAAATGGTCAAAATAAGAAACTCTTACTTTTTGTTATCACGTGAGAATAGGACAACTTCGGCAACCAATTTCTGGATATCTTTGGGTAGCAACTTCAGGTTTCCAAAAACACGAATGCAAACACCGTGCTCAATCAATTTATCCCTAAAACATTGACATATTATTCGTTAGACAGCTGGTAAAAAAATCGATAAACTGGAAATGTCATTTAAATAGAATGAAATTATTCAACAAAATCAAAAATATATGCGCTTCTATGTAAAACAAATTAATAAAAATAAAATGTGGAGCGACAAGTTATATTATTCTGAATGGCAGATATCGTCAACTAAGGTTACGTCAAATGCTTACTTTTCTTCCAGCAAACGTTTGATCTTTTCCTTGGCCAAACTCATGAGTCCGTCCACCTCGTCCTTGGATCGTTTGAAGTTCTCGATGCTGAACGCATAAACTGTCACCTGGTTGATCCCCAAATCGTTACACCACTGCAGGGTCTGAAAAGTAACACATCGGCCCGTTCAAATTCGCACATTGGAATCGTCTAACTCAAAATGAACACGCTAAACGATCCATCATATTCGACATCCAGGTGTCGCACCTCAGCTAGCTTATCGAATCCCTTGGTGTGTCCCTCCACTTTGTCGATATGTTGTTTGATCGCGTAGCGTCTGTTTCCGTCCATTATGATGGCCACGTGCTTGGGTATGGGACCCGCCCGCAGCACCTTCGCGCAGAAGGACCGGACCCACGAGGATTTGCGTTCGGGAAACCACGACATCTGATTGAGAAAGAAATGTTTATTTTATTCCTGATCACTCTAGTGAATATCACTACAGGTGATTCTTTACCCCTCGTTGCGCTACGTCAATTTGTGAGGGGGCATATTTTTACCAGTAACCCAAGATCGAATAAACGAAAGCCAGCGCCGGGAATCGAACCCGGGACCGCCCGCACCGCAGTCGGTTGCAATACCGACTACACTTGATGGGTCGTATATTTTTAATCGTTAGAGGACTACCAGACACGTGTGAATTCCGACAATCAAAATTTTATGACTTAATTCTGTAGGACGTCACGTATTTAGACATTAAGATGACGACCGGAACATTCAAGTGAATTTGAAAAGGCTAACCCACGTCGCTCGACACGACTTAAAGAACTCGCCACAGAAACCAAACGAAAGCCGATCAGAGTAACAATATCAACACAATACTTTTTTTCTGGCACTAAATGAACCTTCCCGTAAACTGACCGAAAGTCATTTCTCCCACCCCCTTTAGACTACGTACCGGTCAGTTTTGCCGAATGGTTTTGGTGGGTTTGCTAAATTGTCATTCATTGGACAGCGTATGTACGAAAATGAACACAAGAAGCTTGGCAGATAAATCACCGAATAGATATAATTATTTAAATGCAACCATCGTTTCCTGCTGCTTTTCGTACATGCACTATGGACTAGCTAGCATAATGTCATGCTGGAACTATGCCAAATTTTCCATACAAATTATTTTCATTCGTTTCAAATGACACAGTATCAGTGTTCAAGTTGCGTGCGTTTCAAATAGATAAAAATGGAATACACTCTGCATTCTATAAAAATAAATATATGTTTTTAATCTATTGGGCATCGAAGCATTTTTCGATAAAATCAAAGATTAGGATCATACGGCAACCGTATGTGAACTGGATCCTGTAGTACTATGATCCCAACTGCGCTTCATTCGGCCCAACAAAGAGGGCAACTCTTCGAAACAGCACAATCAGTAAATTCCCTAAATATGTAAATGCCAAAAACAAATATTTACAGAACAAATGACGTCAGACTTTATCGCTGACAGGGCATTCAAAGTGGGCGGGTCTGGCAAGTTCAACGGGGACGGTCGCTATAGTGGTCACTTCGGTGACCCCTGAGACGACCACCTTCTGTTTAACAGAAAGTCAGGGTCTGAGCGACGCGAGAATGACCCCACCACAACAGAATATTTTGTTTATTTGCTTAGCAAACGTAGCCACAATCATCAATCGATCCAGGTGATCCCACATGAATGGTCGGACAGATTTCACCAAGCGACCTATCTAACGTACAGATTGCGATCGACGTTGGGGTGCGCAGTGACTTTTCGCTTGTTCGTTTTATAGATACGCGGTAGCAAGGGCAAAAATTTAAACGCCCCATCCAATCGCGACTTAAGTAGGGATTCGACGTGATTACACTACGCATGCGCAGATACATCAATTCGGGGTGAACACGTTGCATCGGCGTTTCGCATTTTTAGAACAGTCTGGCCCCTGACACACGATTTCGCCAACATTTTACTCACGTTTGCTTTGAAGTTTGCTCTTCGCCGATTTTCTTCATAAAAGAAGAAGGCGAATTCTGATAACTTTCTGATAAAATTACAAGAGATTACGTAAGCACAGGCCTAACATTTCGGTAGGCTCAAAAAGCAATGTGACAAGATATTTTATCTGCAATTCGCATAGCTCGCATCGCCACGGTGCTATGTTCCAATTTAAATTATATTTTTAGCTTTTATAATATTTTTATGTATAACTGATTTAAAATAAAATTTTATAATTTAATTAAAAAAATTATAATAATAAGAATATAGGATTTTAATAAGGAATAACGTAGGAAAATGGATTTTTCTGGCCCGAATTGAGCGTTCTGCTTTTTGACTCTGAACCGATGCCCAGGCTAGCGTCATCATTGTAGCGTGAGATGGCTTCCATGCCGTGTTTGTAGTTGTCGATAATGTATCATTCCGCACTACAGTAACAAAAAATAAACATAATCTCTCTATTATGCGTCATAATAACTTTAATACAACAAACATATTACTTTTACATTGTGTTGCATCGTTTTGAATTCTTATTAAAACAATAATAAAAGTTCCGTCGTCAAACTCAAGTAACTATTTGTTTGAGCGGAGTGTTACACATGCATGCCGCGTCTATTCCCCCTTGCCGAAACGACTGCTACTAGTTTCAAATTCGAAGCTCATCGAGATGTGGTCGCGTCTTTCCATTAAGTAAATCCCCTCTCTAATTCTTTGATTCACAAGGATAACCGCGAGTGAAACATAAAGAAGCTCAGCGCACCGCCATCTCGATGGCCATCGGAGCGAGGAAAAACAGCTAACGGGAGAGAAAATGCAATGGCGAATCTCGCGTGTGGATTTCACGGTAAACTCAAGTTTTTGATCGCGATTTAACGCGATTTAATCGCTGTCGAACGACAATGGCAGCCTCAAATCGACCGGCCGTCGAAGCTGGTAAGTCAAATAACCATCCATCCGAATTGAATCCTTTCCCCAAATTCGAGGGAGGCGTTTATTAGGCCTGTCCGTCAGACCCCCCCCCAAAAATCCCGTGTGGAGCCCAGCCCCGCGCCATGTCCACAGCCTAGTGGGGATGGCCTAGCGGGGTACTCATTTTTATTCCCCCGTTTCAGAACTCTACTTTCTAATTACCCGTTTTTTGGCCAGCGGGCCTTGCGAAGCAGCTAGTCGGGTAGGTGAAAATGTCATTTGACTCGTCAATATTCTGTTTTTCCTGGAGTAAAAAATGTGTTTGTGATGTGCGTCTTTGTCTTCCACCCCGACTAGGCACTGATCGAGGAAGTCGGCAAATACGAGGTACGTGTTTTCCCTTACCATGTGCGAATGTTTTTCGGTGGTTTTCCGAGTCGCACGTGTTACGCACGTGGTCTCATCAAAACATTGCGTCTGACAATTCACAACACTGTCCTCGAACCATTTCCACGCGTGGTTTCAACATAAAATTAATATCGCCCTTCTTTTTTCCAGCTGTTACCCAAACGTTACGATTGGTTGGGCAACCAGCATCCGCGGACTTACGACGATTTGGTAAATCGATTTATGACTTTATTAATTGATTTCATCTGGAATTGTCAATTTTTTAGGGGGTTGAAAATCGAGTGGACGCCAATCGCGACGTGACCGGCGTCGTTCGACGCGTCTGGTTAGCGCGATTCAAAATATGTATCCATGTCGTATGCTAATTTGGGGGGTTGAACCCGATATTTGAAAAAAGGCAAACAATTTTGGGGCAAATTAACATATCCAGGGACACAGTGAACGCGATGACGTCATAGGCGCGAGGACACCGTCGAAGTTTCTATGACGTCACACCTGACGTGTTCTCGCCGTTCATTGGCTGGTGGAAGCCGATACTCGTGGGCGGTGTTCCAAATAGACTGGCATAGGGATATTCCGCTTGTGCTAGGGATTTCATAAATGTTAGCGCGAAAAATGATTCTGGAGACGAATTTTGCTGAGTACGAACTAGGTGAATTTTTAGAAAACACTAATATAAATTTGACTTCATGCGAACTAGCAATAAAATATTTCTTTAGTTTTAAACAAAAGCTAAAATTGTCTAAACGGGTGTAGTTTTTTTTAAAGAAAACTATTTCGTCTCCGGAATTAAATCTTACCCAATTTCTCTATCCAGACTAGCAAAAACTTTTTTAATCAACAAAAAGTGTGCAACACTTAAAATATCGAATGAAATAGTTTAGTTCAATATAATTGCTGAACTACAGTGTTAATTTTTTTTCCAAGTTGGGCGCATTTTAAATGTCACGGTATTTTTGGATGATGGTAACTTTATTGGGGACATGTCGTTTGGATTGAACGTTTTACCGATCCTGTAAATAAAGAATTATCTGTTCGGTCATTGACACTAGTTATTTTGCACCTTTATTATTTATTGATTATTTCACTTCGACACTGACAGGCTAGAAGCTTCCCTCACATTTCGCCCAACCACCTGTTGAAAATATGCAGCCGTCTTGGACCACTGTTGGACCGGGATGTCCAGCCCAACGTGTCGGGGGTCAATTCGCTGCTGGCCGGCGGACGACAGTCCCTTTTAAGGACGAAGGATGGTAAGCTCCACTTCCCTTTTGAATTTACCAGAATCGGCGATGCGCCACTTACCGAAATCCTTGTTCTGACAAGACGCACCTGTTGATTAAAATTCCTGTCTTTTTTTTTCAGATCTGACTAAGAGCGTGGTCCCGTTGACCACTCTGGCGGCCAGGCTGCACAGCCAGCCGCTTCTGCCACCGGTCAATTTGACCAGACATCCAAATATAAGTAAGTGAATATGTTTTAAATTAGATTGTCCGCAGTGTTCTTAAAGAAAATAAATGTACTGCGATTTATAAAAAAAATAAAATGAATCTCAGCCTTTGAAATGGTGTCCTGAATCGTGTGTGGTGGTACAATTTTTGTTCCTGACTTTGTCTGCAGCTCAACTGGTGACCACCCGCGAGCAGAGTGGCCCGTTGCAGCCGCCTCAGATGATTCCCACTAAATTCTACAAGTCCATGCAGTTGTGCTGTCGCCGGCTTGGTCACCTCTCCTCTGTGTACTGTCTGCTGTTTGACAGGACTGGACGATACATATTCACCGTAAGTTTCATATTTTTTTTAAATCCATGTCGAATCACGTTGCGGCAGACACAAGGGTCACACTAGCCGTCTGCTGCCAACATGCCCACATGAACTTTATTTAAATGCCAAAAGTCATTGAGCTTGTCCGTTGCGATAATAATTGATTTAAACTTTGTACTTCTGTTTAACTTTTCTTTTATTGTTTATTGAAAAGTTGCTGTTTAAATTGTAGTTAACTTGGTAATTGACCAGTTGGTATTTCGACCGACTTGGTGTGACTATCCCGTGTTCGATTCCTGGTGCCATCTCTAATTTATTTGAGCCCTGTGTATATTATACTTATCTTTGTAAAAGTTTGTATTCTGCAAAGATTGCAAAGATAATTTTTTTTTTAAGTTGTAAAATTTTACCATAGAAATATAGTAGGGGTACAGAATCTTGAACCCGGGATACATTGCCATAGCAACACGAGGTGGACAGAATATCTCATATATTATTTTAATTATTTATTATTTAAAAAAAATACTAATGTCCCTTTTTGTTGTGGGGTGTGTAGGGAGCCGATGACCTGCTAGTCAAAGTGTGGAGCGCTAGCGACGGACGTCTGGTGTCCGCCTTTCGCGGTCACTCGGCCGAGATCACGGACATGGCGGTCAACTACGAGAACACTTTGCTGGCGGCCGGCAGCTGTGACAAGATCATTCGCGTGTGGTGTTTGCGTACCGCGGCGCCCCTGGCGGTGCTCACCGGACATACAGCCATGATTACCTCACTCAAGGTACTCGCCAGCCACATGCATCTCAACCCTGTTTGAATCGATTGTGAAATATTTGACATTCGCTGTTAAGAGTTAAAAATTACTTTTGCGACAAAAAAGTTGTTTTTTTAATGCGCTAAATGCGCTAAAACATTCGCTGTTAAAGATAAAATTGCTTTTGCGATACAAAATATTATTGAATTATTTTTTTGTAAATAGACATCAAATATTTAGAATTAAAATGTGCTTTAGAATTTAATGTTATTTGGGGAACGATTAAAACTTCTAAATAATTTTTTTTTTTAATTGTTAATATAATGTTCGTACCGGTATATCAATCGCATAAATAATAATGCTTTTGAAAGTAAAAAATAGAGGGAAAAGGGAAATATTTTTTCAAGAAATTTAAAAAATTAAAAAAAATTCTAATATACACCCTACTCCTTATCCCTGGCGGAGCCGAGCACTTTTTCTAGTCTCAAAATAAAAGTTATTTGGCGATTAAAAAATATTACTTGAGGAAATATATTATTTTAGAATCCTAGGTACTCAATAACATACGCGATTTAGAAATAGAAGTGCTTATGCGGAAAATAGAATATTCAGAACGTTGCTTAAAAATAAAAATGCGGTTAACTAATCTAATGTGTATTTCTTCCTGCACTGTCCAGTTCTGTCCTTGCCCACGCGGTGACGATCGCTACCTGATGTCCACCGGTAACGACGGCTGCATCTACTTCTGGCAGTGGAACGTTCACACTTCCGTATTCAAGTAAGACAGCCCCGAGCTCACTGATCCTGTTGCTGGACTACTGCCGTGTGACAGCATCGATAATGTGTTTGTTTTTTTCTCTTCTGTTATTCTCACCCCACCAGCCCCCAGCCAAGACGTTTCACGGACCGGAATCGTCCGGGTGCCCAGCTGGTGGCTTCCTCCTTCAGCCCCGGCGGCACCTTCGTAGCCACGGGCAGCACGGACCATCACGTTCGGATCTATAACGTCTACTCGCAGAATGGACCGGAACGGATCCTGGAAATGGAGGCCCATTCGGTGAGTGGTGGTGTGGTCACGGCCTTACCTTCAACATGGTCAATTTTAAAAATCTGTTATCTATTTTGCTTGAACGAAGATACAGCAGAATAAGCATCAAATTGGTCACTTTGGTGTATGTCAATGCCTTACCTTCAATTTGGTCAATTTTAACCAAATCTGTTTTGTTTTGACGAAGAAAAAAAGGTCAAACACCAAATCGTCTAACCCCTAACCGGTCATGAAAACATAATTTTGATTAGAATATAAAATGAATTTTTTGACTTTTTTCATGCACTGCAATGTTTTTTGTTTTTTTTGGTTTTTGGTCCATTTGGTGTTTGACCGATTACAACTTTGTCCACGCAAATTTCCCCAACTTTGATCGTTTTGAAATTTGTCATTTTGGTTCACGCGCCGAGTTGGTGTGGAACGTGATCGAGTGGGGATGTTGTTCTGATGTTGTTTTGTTTGTGTGGCAGGATCGAGTGGACAGTATCCAGTTTGCTAATCACAGTGAGCGTTTCGTGAGCGGAAGTCGGGACGGGACGGCCAATATTTGGCGGTTCGAGCGCCAGAATTGGAGGAAGATTCCATTGCGGATGACCACACGCAAAGCTGGGTACGAACTCTTACTTTTTTTTTAATTTGTCTTTTTGTTTTTCATGATTCGTTCTGGGCAGTTTGGTTACTTGGTGTAGAATGTATGGACTGTTAGAATTTTTTTTTTTTATTGCTGGTGATGCACTTGCATTTAGGCTTGTTCGATCGCATTTCAGACACATGACAGGAATTGTCAAGTGATTGAACGGTTTTGTTTTCTTCTAGTGAACCCGCCTTGGAAGCGGACGATAGTCGCATCACCAAACTAAAGGTGACGATGGTGGGCTGGGACTCTGAGGACAAATACGTCATCACGGCCGTCAACGACTTCTCCATCAAAGTGTGGAATTCCATCACCGGCGATTTGGTTTACCAGCTCGAAGTCAGTATCCTTGTTTGCATCCCGTCAAATGTTTACCCCCACGCCCTCTAACGTCGTCAGCCTCCAACTAATCACGCGTTTTGACCGTCACAGGGTCATGAAGATGAAGTGTTCGTGCTGGAGCCGCATCCCACCGACCCGCGGGTCTTCCTCAGCGCCGGACACGATGGTCACATCATCCTGTGGGACCTGACCACCGGCACGGTCATCAAAAACTACTTCAACGTCATCGAGGGTCAGGGTCACGGCGCCGTGTTCGACTGCAAGTTCTCTCCGGACGGTCGTTCCTTCGCCTTCACGGATTCGCACGGTCATATTTGCATCTTTGGGTTCGGATCCAACGAGAAGTTCAAGAAGGTCAGTCAATTTCAACTAATTTTTCTTACGAATTTGGTTTACAAATTTCTCGATTTAATTATGTTTTTAATTGCGTTGCGCGCACTTTTTGTTCTTAAAAAAAATTGGCACTATGGTCGTTTTTTTCCCAATAAAAAAAAAAAAAAAAAAAAAAAAAAATTACAAGTTAAACCCGCAAGCAGCCCCTTGGGGGGCCTATGGCGAGGGAAATGTTGTGTTGGTTAGTCCTGGGACT
>JAUJYS010001351.1:0-17765 GCA_033995665.1 Melogona broelemanni | reverse complement strand
GGAACCAGTTCCCGTTCCCGTTCCTCAAAAATAAAAAGGAACCTAGGCGTTCCTCCGTTCCTCAAAAAAGGAACCAGAAAAACGTTCCCGTTCCTCAAAAATAAAAAGGAACCTAGGCGTTACTCCGTTACTCAAAAAAGGAACCAGTTCCTAGGAACGGGAACTTTCCGTTCCGTTCCTACCCAACACTGCAAATGAAACTTAAAGTTCCTCAGCGCAGACGAGCAATAGGAGTCCTATCAAAAAAATTAAAAAATCTGATTTTAATAACTATTTTTTTTTTTAAGAAATACAATTCAAAAATATAGCCATTCGTCAGCACTTGGTCAGTTTATGCTTAAGCACTCGCATTTGGTGTACCGTACCGATAATCCTTTCGGTGTATCGGCCGGACAAATTAAAAGACATAAAAAATGCGATAAAAATGCGAAGGTTGCATGTAAGTCCTTCCTCGGGTGGAACGCTAAGAACTGACGGTGAGAATATATTGCGAGCACACGCGCTGGCGGTCATAAAAAAAGCACGGCGGCTATCTTCCAGCGTATTTCAAGAATAACGCCTCCTGAGTCCGAACAACTGGCGTGAACAGCTGACCGCCCATTCTCCGTGCCGCTAGCTCGCCCGACGTTCGAGCTTCACAAACGGTACGTTGACGGCACGCCGGGTTCTTGGCATCCGTCCATGTACTTGTACCGTTTCGCGGCGACACGCCAAGCACTTGGCAATCCCCAAGTACTAAATATCGGAAGTCGTTTGGTGGAACAACTGTCGAGTACAATGCACCGAAGGAGGCTACTGGGGTAAACCGACAGCGGCACACTCTTTTTTAAGACGTTGGTACAAACCTCTCTGAATATCGCTTGCAAGATTCATTAAGAACTGTACTGACCGAACACTACAATATTGTGTTCACTATTACTATTTTTACAGCTATTTTACAACCAAATTTACAATTCGCCCACGACCTGATCCGAGCTTCTGACCGAGGAAGGGATATTCAACGTGTGCCTGACAGCGCACTAACACTGGTCCCACGGCTTTACTTCCATTCCGAAGAAAGGTCGTGTGTACACATTTATCTGGCACGAAAAGTTGGGAATTGAACCCGCGATCACCGGCATAGTAGGCGAACACGGTAACCACTGAGCCATCCGGCCCTCCTTCGCAATTTATTCCCGATTTGAGATGCGAGTTTTCCGACAAAATATAATGCACGAATACGCACGTGCAAGTGGACGTTGTAATAACGAAAGGACCGAATTAAAACTGATACCGATCTTTTGAAACCGTGAAGAACAGATGGCTTTGGCAATTTCGGAACTAACGGTTTAAATATTCCACGCGCGTCGCAAAGGCCACCCGATAAAAAAGAATAATAATATCCAATGCGCAAAGCCAAGGAATTACGTAACCACCCCATAAAGGTTGGTCGCTATAATTGTGCGTGGATTTCCGGCGTCAGTCACGCAAACTAGCCCAACTGCAGTCTTTTATGATGCATATGCAGTGTTCATGCAGAGAACAGATTTATTTGGCTAACAAATAACTTGACTATTTCTTGGTCAACCCTCCAACAAAATATTTTGCTAAGAATCAAGTCCGATTTCAGCAGTAGAAATTATTATATCAAAATTGAATTAAAAAAAATATATAATAAGGAATAATTGTCCAATATTCTTGCTTTGTAAACAAATTAATTATTTTATCTTTTATTTCTATATAATACATATATATATTATTAATTGCTGTTAAATGAACAGTTTTCTTCTTATTCGTCTAGCTCGAGATTAATTTTTAAACATTTCGTGAGTGACTCAAACCGAAGAAATACTTAATAATGATTGAGACGCAAGACGAAGAAGATAAAATAATTAATTTGTTAATAATTAATTAAATTGCGATTGGAGGGGTACAGAATCTCCTGCAGTGTTACTCAATGCAGTGAATTTTTAAAAAATCACCATCAACCCCCCCCCCACCCCCCAACTTCATTCAAGCGATTTAAACCGGTCAAAATAAAAAATAAAAAATATTCGTGCACCACATACAATTATAAAAATTATATTTTTTTGTTCGTTGCTAAATAAATTAAAATTTCGCGATACGCGTAAAAGCTTTTTTTAATACAATTTAATAGTAGGGTATCTACAAAGCAACCAATTAATTTTCACAATACAGAACACCATTTGCAAAATTGTCCGCTTCCGGGAATGGAAAAAAAGCTTGTTGCCAAGCCCCCGCCAATTACAAATATTAATTACTAAGTGATAAGGTATTATAAAATTCGCCCAAATAAAATTATTTTTCGAACATTCGATCGGTCCCGTCGACGTTGGAGAAAAACAATCAATTTTGCGAATGCGATTATTTTTAAATAAACGATTGAATAGACGCCCACATTTAAAGCACACTTTCATAAGGTACCACAATTGCATTTTGCCCGGCATATACAGAAATATCATTCACGCGTGAACAGTCGTATTGTTGTCTGGACACCACCGGACCGCCACTATCTCGTCTATCTCCACCTCGCTTTCTCAATCAATCGACGGCATCAGAGAAAACGCTTTCCGGGACTACAACGACTGACTCCTCTCGCTCTCACCTGCCTGCACGGGCAGCTGATTTTAGAAAGACTGCCGCACGTGCATGTATATATGGCCTTGATCCCTCCTTCCCTACAAACCGGCTCAGACAGCCATCAATGACATCATCTCATTCACCTGCGGGGTGAGGGCTTGGCGGGTTTCGACAGTGGAAGATTACTAGCCTACTTTCTTTCACGGGGCGGGTTTCCCAATTGAGTCACATTGGTCTATATTCGGATTTCTTTTCGGAAATAATATCGCGTGGCCTTAGTCCACCAATCGCAACAATCCCATTAGAATTTGCCAGATGCCACATAAGCCTTCTTTGCCATCTAACAACAAACTATTTTTTGTGTTTTCTAAGTCACAATCTCGTTCATCGCTCCTCTCGTGGTTCGGCGAGTTAAAAAATATTATACACGTGTTTTTCATTGTGTTTGCGAACTCGAAAACTATTGAACCTTATTTTATTATTTCAAAATTTACAAAGACAAAAGAAAGATACTTGTGTAAAAAAAAATGAAGCGCACGTTTGCTTATCTTCCTCTACGAATATCTCATTTACGCGCAAAATGTAATGTTTGGAATAAATACATGTGTAACCCGTGCTGTATAAAATCAAACTGCTTTACTAAATAAATAAAAAAAGATTTCCACGGGAGCTTTTACTGAATTTTGTTTGTAGAGATGAATGACGACTTGACTCAACGAATGACGACTTTGTCAACAAAATCGAGCGCATGTTTCTAAAAAAAATACCGATAGTTTCGTTTGAGAAAGGTACACGCGGGAAAGCAAGTTACTGAATGCACCAAACCTGACAGATGTCTGTCCTTCGAATATTCGATTTTCAATTCGCCAGTTGCTATGGCTCTGCCGAATCGCGACACATTCAGGTCAAAATTCAAATACGCAGTCAACATGTCAACATTCCATTAGCTACTTTTAAAATACATTTTTGTAAGACTTTTTCAGCAGTCATGATTCATGGCTCATCAATGCCGAGAACTAACGAATTCGTTTCTTTTTTACGTGTATTTTTAACAAGGGGTTCGACCAGGGTCTCAGTCTCAGTTTGATGATCCGAAACAGGCTTGAACCCACATGTCAGCAATGTGCACATCAAATTGAACCGACGGCCTAGTCTCGTGGATTTTTTTTCTGGCTGCACCGCAGGCGCTAAATCTTATTAACATCGTCGTTGGGCCACGCGAGACGACGATGAGAAAGGAACTGTTGTCGTTTGCGACAGATCAATAGGGGGCGTCACAACTTATGAACCGATCGAAAGACCCCGCCACGAAAAGCACCCGCGATTCAAGGCCTCACGGAACCGCTCTAGGACCTTCGACTAAACACGATAAACAAGGACGCCCCGAAAGGCAAGGCATATGTTGCCCCACCACAACCGCGCGATTTACGCGCTTTTTGATAAACGGTCGGTGCCAATTGATGGCGTTACGAAAGATAACAATATATGGATATTTACCTCGGAAGAGAGTTGCTCGTGGATTTCGATCACATTAGACGTCGGCGATTACAGAAATTTTCCTTTTTAAGAACCGGTTACCGTGGTGACTAGCGACAAGGTGCGAAACAACAGCAGGAAAATTTTATCACGTCCGTCTCAAACACGAGAGCAACCCAAAATAAATGCGCGCCCTCTGGCGGGCGTGTTGTGGACCACTCTTTTTGCCAAGACCAAGTTATACTTGTCAGTCAAATGCAATCAATATTAGAGTGCGTTTATACATTGAGCTTGTCAGCTCAAAAGCATTTGTGCAGAATGAACGCGGATATTGACGCTCCCTGACTCTATCGCAAATAATTCACTGAGCATCTAGTAGACTGAAGCGTGTTTCAACAATCACCTTGACACACATAAAACACGACAAAACCTTTGAAGAACATGTCCGAACGATGAAATAATGTATATAGCTGTAAAATAACAGAGTTATAGCTGATTAAAATCTAAAAATTGAATATTTAGCATAATTTACAGAATGACTTGAATTTCTTCATCATAAACACGCCTGGCCTGTCTGGCCAATGTGGGACAAATAAGTATCAATAAACACATGTGGCGCAACAACCGCATTGAAGCGTAGCAGAAATGGCGACTCGCACGTAATGATCTGCTGACTATTTCGTTTCAAGCAGTCTCTCAAGGTGCTTACGAAGGTCACCATGACCGCCGTCCGTGGATAGAGGGCGCCACAATGCAAATCAAGTTTTTTAGTCAGTCATTCTCAACGTTCACACAAATATTTATGATCTTTATTGAGATGAGTTGCGCTGAGCTCTTGCATTTTATTTCTAATTCCAGTTTAGCACAGTCTATAAAATGGCTTAACGCACCCTCGGCCTCAACCTTTATCTCAATAACCAGGGTGATCGTGATGCGCAGTTGTTTACGTTTTTGTCAAGTTTTTCGTAGTTTTTTATTAGTTTTCTCGGCGAAATCAACTTGAATTAGTAAGGAAAGAAGAATCCAGTGAGATATTCAAGCCCCCAGTGGGCTGACAAATGATCAAACCATCGGAATAGTTGGAAGTAGACCCGAAAGACCGTCAAGCTGAGGGCGTTCGTGGGCAGGGCTCTCGCGCCCTGCTGGTCGCAGAGGCAGGCCGTCGCTCGAGCCGATGGCGGCTCCGTGATCTTCAACAACGTCACCTACAATGGGCGACAGTGGCTGGAGAGCGTGCGCCTGCTCTGGCGCAGGCGTTTGGGCCGACCAGCCAACGCGATCCCCGATGCGGCCCGTCTGGAACCGACCGTGGCTCGCGCCTTCACGGGCGGTCCAGCGGGATCGCAGGTCTTGGGGCGCTGGTCCAACCCCGGTAAGTGGCTTACCGGCCGCTTGATCAGCTGGGCGTCTGACAGCCAGGCAGCTCTACTGCGCAGGGAGACGGCCAAGCGCCTGGCCGCCTACCGGGGCTTCAGTTTCGCCTTGGTCGGAATCACCATGATCACTCGGGATGGACTGCTCACTGAACGGGACAAACGGGAGACCGTGTGCCGTCAAGTGAGGGTAAGCAAATGTGATGGGCCAGTCAATAGCCCGATTTCACAAAGATTTTGCGGGTTTTCAATCTATTTAACTAACACCTTTGCTGAAGTGCACGGGTAGTGTCGCACAATTAGATTCTTTAAATTGGAAGCATTTATCGAAATTGGCATCAGCTCGTGTTTAAATTGCGCCATAACTAATTAGAAAAAATGGTGAGATCGAAATTTTATGGGTACAGACGTAAAATAAATTACCAAGTGTTGATCAAATTAAATCGTCGAACTGGAACGATGGGTTCAGTCATGTTGTGCAAAGTCATGTAAATGTTGAGTTCAAAACGTAATCTGGAAAATGAGCATTGGATTACGGTAAAGGCTAATCTATCTCTGCTACTAATTGTTTGAATTGGTGGGAAGCTGGAAGCTTCACAACATTTTCCGAGTTTAAAGCATCATTCTCAGAAGATCATGCCATTTATTTTAAACTTATAAATGGCAGAAAATGTAATTAATCTAATCTAGTCCGCATTTGTCTTTAAATTAGTCAGTAATTCGGTCAGTAGTTCCACTGCAATGGCTTGGATACAATTAATTACGCGCTGACGCCAATTTCCATTTAATTTCGCTGCATCACGTTGCCCCCATTGTTGAGCAACAATCAAATAAAAAGGTGGTGAAAAAGGGGCGACGAGCAATTAAAGTGTATTCATTACAATTACAGGTGACTATTTCCGCTACGAACGACAACAGCAATCGTGGCGTGGCGGCCGCGGACAGTATCCTGGACGAGCTTCCTTCGCCCGATGTCATCACCCTGGAGGATCTTCAGCTGGGCGCCGTCATCGCCAAGGGGTGCAATGCCATCGTGCACGCCGCCAGTTGGAGAAACGCCGCCTTTGATCCTATCGGTAAACAGAATAGCCCCTTCCCTTATAGTCACTCTCGTCTACTGTGCAGCTTCTAGAAATAATAAATAAATAAATAAGCAAAAAAATATTAGGACCCGTCAATATTTTGTATCTATTACAATTGTAACATTGTAATAGATACAAAATATTGACGGGTCCTAATATTTTTTTGCTTTTTTATTTATTTATTATTATATCCTATATTAATTAAATAAATTATTATGTGTATTTATCTTTTTTTTTTCGAATACATTTATTTGACTGGCATCGTGACCTGCTATAATTAGCCATTAAAGTAATTTTGTTTTGTTGGATTGCGTGAGCTTATCGTATCTGTTGCGACATTTATATCAGATAAATGTAAATCTTGTGAAAGTCATAAAAATATTTTTGACAACGGCAGTATTCAAATACATGTGCCGTAAAAGGCGACAGAACAAAATGCAGTCATAAAAATATGCCGAACTGTCATAAATCTATTACTAGACGCTTGGTTGTATCCTATGCGGTAATCGTGCACAGCATTGTCACCTCATCAACGCTCTCTCGATTTGCTTTCGATTTCGTTAGCCGTTGGGACGGCAACCGCTTATCTAAATCGCATCTCTCTATCTCTCCACAGGCCGCTTTCGACGGGCTCGTGCAGACTCCGGCGATTCGGACGACTCCGGCACGTCGTCCAGCATCGAGATCCTCGTGTCCGAGGAGGACGAGCACGTCGAACAACATAATGTCGGATACCCCGTCGAAGCCGTGGCGCCGATGGCGGCTGGTGGCGGCGGACGCCCCCCAAGGACGGCCGAAGATCTGTGCGCGCCGCTCAATCACCAGCCACTCGCCGTCAAGATGATGTTCAACTACGAGGCCGAATCCAACGCGCCCGCCATTCTCGCCGCCATGCACAAGGAGATCGTGCCCGCGCGGGTGGCCGGACCTCTCCATCTGACTGGGTCAGTTGCTGATGCCATGGCACGCATTCTTTTGATGCTTTCACAAACTAGCGTCTACGCGCAACTTATCTAATGTCGTGCCAATATTCGTTTAGCAATGGAAACAAGCGCAAGAGCCTGCCGCCGCATCCCAACATCGTGGCCATGCAGTGCACCTTCGCCGACAGCGTTCCCGACCTGCCGCAGGCGATGGCCCTGTACCCAGACGCCCTGCCCAGAAGACTGAATCGAAACGGGGCCGGACGAAACATGACCCTGTTCCTGGTGATGAAGAGGTAATGATCAAAATCAGACGTAGGAATTAGAATATTTCACAGATTGAGCTGTTTACCAAAGACTAAAAATAAAATAAAAATGATGGCAACAAAATTGGTTAGTACCCGACGACACCTTATTCGTAGAGCGCTGCTTGCACTTTTTCATTGAGCTGCATGGTGTTACGTTACAGGTATCACTGCAGCTTGCAGGAGTACCTCCGCCTGTACGACCCGACGCCCCGAACGTGCCTGACGCTGATCGCGCAACTGATGGAGGGTGTGGTGCACCTGGTGCAGCACGGCATCGCCCACCGTGATCTCAAGACCGACAATATCCTGCTGGATCTCGATCAAGGTGAGCAGATTTTGAGGGTGACGAATAGAGTTAGTTTTATTTTTAATTTTATTTTCCCCTCGATAGAACAATATCTCAGATTGAATGGTTGTTCCATTCGCCCATTCCGCGTTGAACACGACTTTGTTGTTTCCGCAGGTCTCGACAGTCCTCTATTGGTGATTACCGACTTTGGCTGCTGCCTGGCCGACGCCCACCTCGGTCTCCGCCTGCCGTACTACACCGCCGAGACGGCCAAGTGGGGCAATAGCGCTCTGATGGCGCCCGAAGTGAGTGACTTGCTCTTTTTAGCACTGATGATGTTTGTTTAATTTGTTATTGAGGTGCTCTAAGGTAGTAAATTGTTCTAAGGTGCGATTTCTTTCTTTCTAGGTTGCTGGGGCCGTTCCCGGTTCCTACGTCACCATCGACTACTCCAAGGCGGACCTGTGGGCGCTGGCCACGCTGGCCTACGAGATCCTGGGCCAACCCAATCCGTTCTATCGCGTGGCGGGCAGTCGTGGCAGCACCCGTTTCGACAGCCGCAGCTACGAGGAAGCGGCGCTACCTGGCTTTGGCGCGAAGGCCAATCCTATCTTGGCTCGTCTGGTTGCCCACCTGCTTCGCCGCGATCCACAACAGGTATGCATGAGGTGGTGTGAGGCAGTTTGGCGGAATTTCCGATACATAGCACCTTATTTCTTATCAAATGAATCCGGTTACTGCCCCTTGTGGTGTCTCATATACTGGAGTATGTTACGAGGAATATCGTCTAAACAAGTTTTTGTGTTCTGTAGCGCCCCTCTGCGGCCGTAGCAGCCAACGTTTGCGCCCTCCTGCTTTTCGGTCCCGAGGAGTGGTTGGACGGGAGCAACCGACAAGACCCGACCGAAGCCCAAGTGCTCCAATGGCTCGTGTCGTTCGCCGCCAAGACCATCCTGGCGTCGGCGGAGCAAACCAACAGCGCTGAGCGCCGCCTGGCGGTTACCTTCTTGAAACGAGTCAAATTGGACGAGCTCCTGACGGCCACCCAATATTTAAGCATGTGTTAGAATCGACTAACTATAGATTATGGGTCTGTTGCACAAAATAGTGAAGTCATTTATTTTAGCGACCTACGACATGGTTCTTAATTTCTTAAGATTTACAATTATAGAACTATAATATGTGCTATCAAAATCTAGTGAAAATCACTAATGGGTTCATATTATCTACTACGATTATAACAATAATGTAAAGGCTTTCATTTTTTTTTGTTTCTGGTATTCCTGAATGCCAGCTTTGATTGTGTGGTTACATTAGTACTTTTGAGGTTATTAAAATAATTACAATTGAGTCAATTACTTGTTTGTTTGTTCTTTAATCAAATATTCCCAGATATCGTTTGTTGTTCGCGTCAGTTGCAATATGCCAAGAGTAAGACTACGGGGTTTTTTGCCCAAATAATTTTATTTCCGATTTGTTCACGTATTTTGCTATTTTTACAATGCAGTATCATAATTCATATCGGCGGCAAACGCAAAGAACAGGAACAAGCCAACAAAAAATTCTGCCCTTTTCAGTTATTACATAATAAGAAACAATGTTGACATTTAATTTATACTTTTCAAAAGTTATGATTGGCTTGCCAACGAAAGATGAAGTCAAGCTTAAAATTAAGCAAGCAATTTTTCAAATATTTACACAAATTTTAGATAGGTTTGCCATTACCTGAAAATATCATGTTAAAAGGCTTAATATAAATTACGTAATAATTAAAAAAGTCGAAAAATATTGATCAATATTAAAATAAACCATTACCAACGTTTTGCTACTTCTTGTAACAGGATTTTATATGGACAACAAGTACTTTTATATATTTCATAACGATTATAGAATTAGCCACCATTACCCAGCATTACGAAATGAGAAACACTTAAATACTCTTACAGCAGAGAATACCACTATATCAATTTGCCCGCCCCATACACTTGGGGAAGAGGCATTTATGTACAACTGAGAGTTGGCAAACGCACTTTTATCTACATCAGTCATTCGAAAAACATGCGAAAATATTCCTTAATTCCGCAGTGGCGGTTCGACAATTGAAGCCAAAGAAGTAGTAGGTTTATTAACTGTTTCGTTTAAATTTGATAGCATTTGGTTCGTCCGAAATAAATTTATAAATTTTAAATCATTACTTTATTTACCGCAATTATCGAGCCACTGGTTCATAAGCAATTTTTTTCGCAAGTTAAAACGAACGCTAGACGCAGTGTTGTTCGCAAACTCTAGTATTCACCGGGTTTTATTCATTAGGCGTTATTTAGTGTGGAGAGGCTCGAAACTCACCGCTGCTTAGCACAACTCGACAGTCTTTCAAATTAAAATGTAACTGGCGACATTTATCCCATATGACCGAAAGGCTCTGCAATTAATGAAATAGAAAGGGGATGTTGTATAAGTGGAAAACTAACAAACAACGTGGATTTCCGTTTTTATAACGTTGTGGCCACCAAAAATTAAGTTCAATTAATGGCTAGATGGCATCATTCTACGAGTCAATGTGTTGTTACACACAGAATGGTTACGGTGTGTAAAAACTCTGGTTCGTAGGATGGCACAATCTAACTATAATTTAATTAAACCACACCCAGTTTTGGTGGAATAAAAGCTATAAAATTGCCATAAGGCATTAAGGCATATATATTAACGAATTAAAATGTTTGGTGAAATGAAACGATGTTGCTGTATCGTTAAATATAATAATTAAAATTTTTAATCGAGCGTACTTTGGCAAATGCATCTAGTGTCAATAGCTTAATGAAAATTGCACGTCTTAATTATTTAATGAGCCATAGACAAAAATAATAAATGTCTGGCTTATTACATTTTAATTTGGGGATAAGACAGTCCTCATTTGCAATTTCTCCCAACAGCGACGGCAGTTTCGAAAACCATCACCTAACACATAAATTATACAACCTCATCTAGATTTGCTAAACACTTATGACTAGTTTCATGTAGTTCTAAAATAGATTCACTGAATAACATCGAAAAAGATTATATAGAAATATATATGTAAAGAAAAATTTAACCGAGCCCAGATAATGTATAGTATCCCATTAAACGCCATAATTTCCCTTTACAAGTATTAATATCGACACTTCATATACGTCACTGTGACAACAGCAATTAAACGAGCAGCAATTTTTTCCTGCAACTACAAATACGCTTGGCTAACAATCATGGCAACAACACTGCAAAGGATAAATAACAACATACTAAAAAAAGCGCCTAAACTATTGGAGTATATTTGAGAAGCGACTAAGCCGATTTTTTTTGTATACACGGGGGGACGACACAAGGTGCTGGTGGCTACATAGATGCACCCGAAGAATGAGGCGAAAGGTTTAGTGGACAACAATAAATTGGCAGTAGAATGGCAAACCGATATAATTAGCTGGAATTGTGTTCCTTGATTAGGATGGGTGGCGGAAGTTCTTGCCGGCAAAAATGGCGTTGGCGCCCAGCTGTTCCTCAATACGCAAAATTTGGTTGTATTTGGACAAACGCTCAGATCGGCATGGAGCGCCGGTTTTAATCTATAAGACACAAGTGAGGCATTTTAGTCGCTAATCAATTTTCGTGAGGAGAAAAATGCACAGGCATAGTAGAATTGAATTTTTTGGTCATTCGACCCCCGTCATGGGTCCCGGTCTGCATGCGGCTACATATTGTAATAGAGGCATATAAGTGTCGACTTACCTGTCCGGTGCTCAGTCCCACGACGAGATCGGCGATGAACGCGTCCTCTGTCTCACCGCTCCTGTGAGACACCATGGTGCCCCAGCCGTTGGACTTGGCCAGCTTGTGTCTGAAATACATAATTTTGAGTTGCATTTTTTTTTTAAACTTTCCGACAGTTTCATAGTCAAACGCACAAAGGCATGACGAAATTAATCAATCAGGAAAAAAATTAGAAATAAATTCTCACGCTTTGATGGCTTCCGTGACGCTTCCAATCTGGTTGACCTTCAGCAGAAGGCAGTTGCACGCCTTCTTCTCCACGGCAGTCTGGATTCGGGTGGGATTGGTCACAGTCAGATCGTCACTGTGTAAATAAAAGAAGATTCGTTGTTTTATCACAACAAATGCAGCACCCACATTTGTGAAGTCAGGTGAAGTAACATTTAAGTACATTTTAATGAGAAAAAAAATTGATTTGCGAACAAATAACTTCAACCGTAAAAAGAAGCATGCTTTAGATTCATTACCAAATAATTAAAAAAGTGAGCTTACCCGACAATCTGAATGGGCACGCTGGCGGTAAAGGCAGACCACGCTTCCCAGTCGTCCTGGTCAAAAGGATCCTCGATGGAGGTGATGGGGTATCCGGCGACGAATTCACGGTAAAGATCGGCCAGTTTGGTAGGAGACAACTGCAACATTCATTGAAAACGCCACATTTTGAGTCACCTGACTATTTCGGACTATTTGGCTGCAGGATAGCTTTTTCTTCACAAATTCGAATGCGTGTGTTGCTTTTTTAAATGATGCATAAAAAGAATATTATACAAATAACTCACGTAATCAGCAGGGTTGGAGTTTGGATTCTTGAAGTCCAGATCGTAGCTGCCCTGATCTCCGACCTTCTTGAAGAACTCCGAGGCGGCCACGTCCATGCCGATCTCGATCTTGCCAGTGTAACCGGCCTTCTCAATGGCCAACTTGATCAGTTCGAGCGCTGCAAGCAACAAAAAAAGAAAAAGTCCACCGTCAGCCAAATTCAAACAAGCGAATAATAAGGGAAGCCCTAAAATATCAGAATAGGTGCGCTTCCTGTTCCTGCCACAGAACGTTGAAAGATAATATAATTTTCATTTGAAAGAAGATCTGAACCAGCTGAAATATCAGAAATTTGGAATTTCCATGTCTAAAAATAGGAAAAACCGTGAACCAGACGATCGACGCAAGCCACTGTTTAGTTCAACTGTTAAGATCTTAAAATGAGTTAATTAATCTCTTCCGCACAATAAACATTCAGGTACGCGCTAAATCAATGTCATTACTATTATTCATATAATCGTAATTTCGCATTTTCCCGCCGGCTGTATTATTTAATGGTTAAATGCTGCCGATTAAAAGTGACAAAAAGCTCACATCACTTGCTGTTTCTTCACCACTTCGCTATCACGAATTCATTTATATCTTCAGATTTATTTTATTGTTGCATAAGATTCATGTTCCTGTTACGTAATCGCTCGATGACGACACTGCAAATTTCAGACCTATTTACGTCTATTTGGCAGCTATTAAGACAAATTGCCACAATTACAAGTGATCAACGACAATTGTCCTACAACAAGAGATTCGATGTACACCTTACCTTCTTTGTTCTCCAAGATGTTTGGCGCGAAGCCACCCTCATCGCCCACGCTGGTGGCGTCCAGGCCGAACTTGCCCTTGATCACGTTCTTCAGGTGGTGGTAGATCTCCGAGCCCATCTTCATGGCCTCGGTGAAGGTGGAGGCACCTGCCAAGAGACAGAATCAACATTATTGTCAACGTCAAAAATATTCCATTTACCATTCAGGTGATCATTCAGGAACCATTACGTATAATTCTCAAAAGTAAAAATATAAATTATTTTTTGAAACAGCAATAAATATAAATTAAGGAAAATTGAATCACCGTTTTATTAAGCTAATGATAGGCAATTCGAAAGATGGCATTAAGAGGCATGACGTGCCGCATCTTACCTGTGGGGAGGATCATGAACTCCTGCATAGCCAACTTGTTGCCAGCGTGGCTGCCACCATTGATGACATTGAAGGCGGGCACAGGCAGAATGATCTTGTCGTTGCCGGCCAGCTCGGCGATGTATTTGTACAGCGGAATGCCCTGAAAAGATTAATCAGTTTAAATTATATCGCCCAAAAGTCATAAATAGGGGATTTTTTTTTTAAATCACCGTAGTGCACTACAGGATTACTGTGTCTTTATGGAGACATGTGAGGTGCAGGGAAGGGAAGGGGAATGACAGCTGGTACCAGTGCGTTTGAATACAACGTAGTTACCTTCTCAGCGGCACCAGCCTTGCATGCTGCCAGCGAAACTCCCAAAATGGCATTGGCTCCCAGTTTGCCTATTAGAAAAATGTAAACAGAATAAATAATAAGAACTGAAGTATGAAGATCATATAAAATCAAAAAACAAACACAAACTGGAAAGAAAAATCTTTGACCGCTAACCTTTGTTTTCAGTGCCATCCAAATCGATCATGAAGGTGTCGATTTCGACCTGGCTTGTGACGTTGAAGTTCTGGAGGGAAAAGTAATAAAAAATTGGTGTAAGTCATACAAAAAGTGTCAAAAACGCGGCACGCAAGGAAGAACAACTCGAAATATTAGGTCAATTACCTTTGCCAGAAGAGCGGGCACAATGATGTCGTTGATGTTGGAAACTGCCTTCAGAACACCTGTAGTGCACAAGCAAATTATACGGCATTTAAAATTCGGTGGTCATAGACTCCCCAAAGGGGCTGCTTGTGGGGATATATTGTGCTTGCGGATAAACCTAGATCATGCGCAAAAGCACCCCCTGATCACAGAGCTTCACTGCAGAGCTTCAGTCTATACACACATGTATTATTCAATCCGGATCGTAACGCTTTTGTTATTATTTCCAATGTTCATTACATACTTTTGCTACAATTCAGACACAATGTTTACACGCACCCAGTAGTGATTGTGCTTATCGGCAACAAACTGAACAATTAGTTAATCTGGACTACAAGATGTCTGTACCTAGAATTTGTATCATTTCTTTCTCTTTAATTGTACAATATTCAGCAACCTCTACAATCCAACTTCACACATTAAAAAATATTAAAATGTTCACCAAATTCTTGACCATATTTTGATCCCTGAAAATGCTCAACGTTGAAACAACGAGAAAAAATAAGAATAAATTTGCGATAACAGCAAAGCAAATTAACAGTTATTGTTCCATAAAAAATAGTGTTTCTCTGAAAAATATTAAAAAAATCCCTACAAAAATATTAAAATGCGTACTTATATTAAAAATATTAAACAGGATCTTGGGTTTCCATGTACGACATACCTTTGCCGTGGTAGTTTTTCTTGTCATTGTCGCGCAGCTCCAGAGCCTCGTAGATGCCAGTGGACGCACCGCTGGGCACCGCCGCCCGGAATTCGCCCTTGTCGGTGGTCAGGTCAACCTCCACGGTGGGGTTACCGCGGCTGTCGTAGATCTGGCGAGCGTGAATGGCCTTGATAGACATGATATTGCTGGGCTTTCGACTAGACAATGAAACAAAAAAAGGAGAACATTAATTTCGAAATCAATGGCAACGTTCTTGGTAAGGATCGACCACATCAAAAGCACGACCTTAAAAATTTCCTAGAAAACACTGCGCTGCTTTGAAAAATAAACGTTCTGCTCATAAAACTCCAATAATAAAATAAATTAATTTAAAAAAGAATTCTGAACTTCCCTCGTCATTTTTAGATAAAATTTATGAGATTTCTGTTTGGTTTTATAACCTACCGGTACTCCTATCAACATATTTTCCCCACTATCCTTAAGTAGAACAAAATAAAACGAACCGGCAAGCGCTAGAAGCAAAATTCCCGCCACAGTTCTATTTTAAGAATCATGAAAATTCTCATCCTACTTCTACAGTGAGCGACAAAAAGTATTTTCGGGGGTGACCCAGGGCTCCAAGATTAGACAGAGCGTGGGCCCGAAATATTTCAGAACCCGGTAAGGGGAAATCGGTCCCAGCGATTTCGGGCAACTTTCACCAATTTAACCTTCCGAACATCAACTCATACTACTTTATACCAAGTGTTCAATCAACGAAAAAAAAAAAATAATATGTGGTGTCCGAATGTTTGTATTACATTGACTAAACTCTGGCCCTAGACAAGTCTGGCTATTTTTCTTCCGTATTTATTTGTTCTCCCCAGTTTCCCCAGAGATCCGGGTTCAACCACCGTGACAGTCACGCACGACACAAAGCTAGAGAAAGGCAACAGAATTACAGAGGTAAGCAAAAGTCATTTGAACAGACGAGGTGAAAAGCGCGACTCCGCCCGCAATCCACTGAACGGATTAGTAAGGTTATGAACCGAGTTGAGGAACCGAGGGAGAGGAGCGAGTCTCTTTTTTCCAACCTCTCGTCTGAATGTCTGTATTCATCGGTACGGTACAGTACACTCCGGTAAGGGAGGTTTACTACGGGCAACAGTCCAGGGCATACGGCATTCTTAACGGAGATTGAAATAATTTTACTGTACATCAATGTTAGCCAAAAACTGACAAATTTACGAATAAATTGCAAGGCTATTTTAACTAAGTGATTAAATTGGTCACCACTCAATAAACTGACATCACCAAAACTAGCAAACCGAATATATTTCTTCCGCATCTTTTAAAATTTTTTAAATATTCGTGTAAAACAAATTACGTAAATTTAAGTTTTATTTGTACACTTAACAGTAATTATTAAAAAATGTTCAGTGACCAATGGCATTTGGCTAAATACAGGATAAAAGACAAAATTAATACAGGAAAATACGGGAGAAATGGAAGAGTTCTTTCAGTATGATCTCACCACGGGTACATTGCAAAATCCGTGCAAAAGCGGAAGCAAAATTAAAAATCTGACAATTAAACAGTTCCACTGCGCGTGTTCCCACACTTGAAATTTTACGATTTCGCTAATTAAATACTTCTATGAATTATTTGTAATACATTTAGGGCGGCATCGTCTCTGTTCGCCCATGGCGCAGTTTCCTCCAACGAGAGAAACCTTACCTCGGGGCAGACTTGACACCCTTATCCCCCCACTTTCTCTCAAGATAAGAAAAGTAGGAGGGGGGGCATGAAAAGGAGCGAAAAAGAAACAAGGAGGGGAAGCCAGAAAATTGCGAGGGTGGCCTACGCCCCTACGTTGAGGGGAGCAACGGCAATGGTTCAACCGGGGTTGGCATATCCCCCCCCTCAACACAGCCAGAGACAAAGCCGCCGTACAAAGAGCATGGCCATGCAAAGCAGGTTCAAGGCAACAGACGTCGAAACTAGGGCACGAGGGTTGGCGGCCAGACGAGCGACCTTCGCAACATGTCAATGTCAAGGCAAGTGCCGAGCGTCTGGACGAGTTCAAGGCAACCAGCACCGCGGTCGTCCTTCGAGTTACAACGCGGAGCGAGCGAGTCACCCTGCCCACCCACCACCGATAATAATTAGGACTGCCGAGAGAAGGTTCTTGCATTGGGTTCTGCTATTGTTCATGGGGGGAAAGAATTCGGATTGTCCATTATCATAACGTGGGGCTGCAGGTGCCTGAGCATATTTTTTTGCGAAGCAGGCTATGAGGCTCAACGCCAATCTCAATTAACAACCAGCATTTGCAAATTAATTGCATAAAAATAATTTATTTAAAATAAATAATTAATAATTTTAAAATTATAGTTAATAATTACTGGACAAAACCAGATTCATGGTTTGAAGAACACGTAAATCACAAATAAATATAAATTGAAAAACCTAAAATGTAAAACATCCTGACAAATTATTTTAAAATTTAATCACAGTAGCGCCTAGTGCACTACAGGATTACTGCACCCTCGTGTCTCTGTGGAGATATGTGAGGGGCAGGGAAGGGAAGGTAAGAGGGATGGCAGCGGGAATAGCCAGACTGCAGGATCCAC
>JAUJYS010001350.1:0-17766 GCA_033995665.1 Melogona broelemanni | reverse complement strand
CTCAGGCAATGTTTTTGCTGGCGTCTTTTTTTTTTTTTTTTTTTAATTGGCAAGTCCACTGAGGTGATTATCCCAACCGGAAATTCTGTACCCTTCTAATCGCTTGAGAATTTATTGAGGGGCACATTTTCACCAGTACCTCGGGATCGAATAACGTAAGCCCAAGACGGGAATCGAACCAGGGATCGCCGTACACATGGAGGATGCTTTCACCAGTATACCCTGGGATATTGAAATAAACAAGAGGCTACGCCGGGAATCGAACCCGAGACCGACGTACCGCAAAACACCAATTTAGCTATGAAGAATAGTACCATGTTTAATCAAAGAAAATAAATAAAAAAATAACACATATATAATTAATAAGTCTGCGTCAGACAAAAAAATATGCATTGCGTTTCAAATACGAGTATGGTCTTTAAAAATGCACAACTTAAAAATGGCATTTTTTTTAATCTGAAGTTTCCCCGAATTTATTCGATTAAAAAAATAACATATTCTAATAAATTTATTTTTAGTGAGCCGGCATTTTTGTTTGAAGGGGGAACAGAATCTCCATTAGTAAAATTCACAACAGTGAGGTGAATTTCACCCATAAATAACAATGCAAATAAAGTCTTTGAAAAAGACACCCTGTAAAATGAAAGATGGCCGCCGTTCCCAAATAGGCGCACGTGCGCAAGACTACGCCACGGTTATGCGAGCGCGTCGCGAAAAAGATTTCCCCCGCAACCATATCGATTTTTTCACAACTCCCCCTTTCGCCCCTCTTTTCACTTTTCCCCCTTGCGACAAAGGCGCCAGTTCTTTCCCCGGCGCCGTATTTACTCCCTCTTCCTTGCAAAGGGGCAATGGCCAACGATATAGAAGATTAGATACAGTCGACATTACATCTTCGTCAACACTCACATTAAGGTGTAGCCTTCTTATATTGCCAGCGTTGGGCTCGTTCTTTAAAAAAAAAAAAAAAAAAAACAATTCCGGTTACCGTTCTACTGATGAAAAAAGGAACCAGTTCCCGTCACAGCTCCACAAAAATTAATAAGAAACCTAGGCGTTCCTTCTTCCTGAGTTCCTTTTCAAATAGAACCTGGAACTTTCCCGTTCCTTTCTCGTTCTTTCGATTGAAAAAAAAAAATAAAAACATTTGCGGAAACAATTAATCTACAGGAGAAATGTAGCTTTGGGGTCACAGACCAAAAGATACCTACAGAACAATTTCTGTTTGCTTCGGCAAAATTGTTCCGCTGTCGACACACTTTGAAAAATTGTCCTCTTAGAAAATAGAAGCTTATTGCAAAAGGAGCCCTTTGTACAGAAAAAAAAAACCCCGTCACAAATTCTAAAAAATTAAAAAAACAGTTTCTGTTCCAGTTCCTACAGAATTAAAGGAACATAGGCGTTTTCCAAGTTCCTAAAAATTGAACCAGAACCTAGGAACGGAGCTTTTCAGTTCCGTGCATACCCAACACTATATTACCACCCATAAACACTTCAAAGCGATTTTTTTTTCCGAAATATTTTTTGCATGTCGCCACCACCAGAGGCGCTGGTGATAAAATTAAAATTGACAGCCAAACAATGTGCACAAAACTTATACCCCAACTTGGAATTTAACTTTATACTTCCTTGTCAGGAGACTGCTGGCCAACTGCTGAGAAAAAAAAATCCAAATGAGAGATGCAAGAAGGAGGATAAATCAATCCTGTTTTTTCATCTTTGAGAATTGCAAAAGACTTCGAAATCACTGTTTGAGGTGAATAAGATATCAAATTTCTAAATGCAAAATAAATTCGAGGGTGCTATTTCCCCCTCTGGAATTTTTCGGACGAGTTAAAATCGTACTCTGGCCTTCTCTTGAAATGGAAGTCAAGCTGTGGGACCTTTGCCTGTACCATGTCAGGAAGACATTTAAGATACCTAGCTTAAAAAAAGCCACGGCTAAATTACCACGTCGCCCCTAAGGGCGAGCTTTCAGACAAATACGTTAGTAAGCTCCCTTAACAGTTTTTAAAAAAATAGTTGAAATTTAACCAACTGCATAAAATAAATTATAAATCAGTGAAATAATGACTGATAGTAAGAAACTTTTAATTCGTCGGTTACAGAATATTCTGATTTATAATTTATTTGATGCAATCGGTTGAATTTCAATTGATTATAAAACAGTCTCGGCGTGCATAAGCTCAATCATCATCGTTTAAAAAAATCATGTTGTAAATGTATGCTATCACCATCACACCAAATTTTTAAAATTAAGACCTTCCTTTAACATTTTCCCCTCCTGAAAGCATCAGAGAAGCCTTACAAGTACAGTGCAGTACATTTAGTAAATATAACAGAGTAGCTCCTAAGGGGGCATAATATACCCCTCCCCCCTCTTAAAATGCAAATGTAGTCCATCGTAGAGTTATACAGTTCCTAAACCGCCCACCAGTTAGCCCTATCTCCCGATAACGCCGTTAGGGGGAGCGCCAATCGAGCGTGCAGCATTCGAGCGCAGCCATGCTAGACCACTGGTAAGGGGGAACCCCTTGGCCGATAGGGGGCGCGTGGGTGATCAACCGTGCGATGAAGGAGGGGGTGGAGATGGCATTACGTCATTATGCATGAACAGTGCTGGTTTAGATGCATGTCGTGGAAAAATATGAATGGCGGTGGTATGACGTCATCGGTGGTCTAGCCTACCCCACAACATGGAGGAGTGATTGTAGCTGTTTAGTGGCTTTCTTCAAATTTCAATAGAGAGCGCCAAAAAAATCACAATTGTTCCACTGACGACATACTTTGGGAAATTTTACACTGAAATAGAAACACCCCTGTCCCAGTTCCTCAAAAAAAAAAAAAAAGAAACCAGTTCCCAACTTTGTGTTAAGAATTAAAACACGCGCTGTGGACGTTAGTGTTTTAGGTTTTGTTGGTAAAATTCAAATAATACGACATTGATAAAAAAAAGGAACGGAAACATTAGTTATCCAATATGTTCTCATGATGAAAATCTATTTAATAAATAAAAATGTAAATTTTGATGCGATTTGGTGAAATATTTAAGAAGATAAGATAAGGGATATTGGGGGCGCCATTTTTTATGGTACACACCATAAATTGTTAATGTTAATGAAAGCAATTTGATGCGACCTTTTCCAAGACATTACGATTGGAATCGCAACATGTATGATAAAATAACTAGCGGAGCAACCCTGTGTTCATGTTAAAACGCCCTCCCCGGATAAGTGGGCCCATTTATAACATTGTCCAAATATTGACACACTTTATATGTGTCTCTCCCCATATCCAGTGGTTAGGAAAAACCGTATGAAATTAGCTCAAGCAAGGCTACAACATTCTACATAGAGCGCATACACAAATTATGCGTTACATTCATTGGACTGGAGTTAGTTGTCAATGCTACAGTATTGATGTGTGTGGCGGACTAATCTTTTGCGCGCGGGGGGCCCCCATTCACGCCACTGGAAAGATAAACAAATGGCATGGATACACTATTAAATAAACAAAACATTTAATTGCGAAAAAAGTCGTAATGGAATTTTCAAATTTGTCTAATTTAACCTATTTTGTCTAATGTCGGTGTCCAGTGGCTCAGGAGGTATGGCCACAGTCGACTGAGCGGCAGGTCCCTGGTTCGATTACCAGCGCAGGCTTTCGTTTATTCGATCCTGTAGTACTGGAATTGCCATAATGATACGAGGGGTACAATAATATCCAATAGTGCTAAATGACTACAGTGATCAGAAATAAAAAAGACACTAAGGGCAATTACTTGAGAATAAATAAAATTGTCACTAATAAATAATAAAAACAAATAAAAGCCAACCATAATTGCTAATGGTACTCACAAATTGGTATTTTTTTAATTTGCAAACAAAAATATATTTAAAAAAAAAAAAAAAAAAATGTGAATGACATTTTTTTTTTAAATATAACGGCAGTTAAAAACGCAATGTGTACAAATTTTTCATCGCAGCTCATGAAATCCAATATCCCTAACAAGCTAAACAGATATAAAAATTGCGCTATCAGGTTTTATCTACGGCATAACTTCATCTAAATAACTTGGAAAACAGCATGCTTCGCGGGAAAAAAAACGACACAGATCTAAAAAGCAAGTAAAAAAATGGTAACCACGCCAAGTTGAAATATAGGCCTAAAAATGCACGTGAAGAAATGACAACCACAGTGATGTATCGCCCATACACATATACATGTATAACCGAAACCGGCGTTATGTATCACGTAGGCATCGGTATAACGGTCCTATTCAATCGGATTTGATTGATTCAGTGGTCAGACGGTGATACTAGACCAAGACAGAATCGGGTTACAGCGACATTGGACAGCAATCGAGCCGAATGGAACGAAACACTTATTGGCTCTCTGGGTGGGCCCGGCAAAAAAACTGGTACAAGTTTCGTATTGAAGAAATATGTGGGTGAGGATGGGAGAGGTCATAAATCAGTTGTAAAATCGTATTTTATCAAATTTTGACAACCATTAAATAGTTTTAATTCTCATTTTGTCCATTTTTTTTGCAAAAATTGCTGTTTTTTTGCTATCCAACCAGTTTTTGTATCAAGTGTTTTACTAACACTTGAGAACAAAGTAGCAAAATAAGCCTAACTAGGTAAGTACAACCTGATGCCACTAATATTTTCAATCTGTACGAGAATAATTTGTATAGCTGTACTATTTTATAATGGCGCAGTACATACATTTGATGACATCTGCCAATTTACTATCCCTAAGTTTAAAATCCAAATTCTTTTAAAAATCATAAACTATATCAAATTACTCTAATATAATCATCATTTTTCTAAACTAGTCGCGTTCCCGTACAATGAACGAAATTAACGCAAACAAGTAATTCTATGAGAACATCACTAACAATTTGATAAAACGCTACACTAGCGCCACTACAGGCCAGAACGGGAACTCCCGCTCAAACAGCCCAAGACGAAATAAAGCCACGCCACGAACAAAAAGACATTACCAATTTCCTAGTAAGGTCTAGTAATTTTACTCGCATTATTACTCACAACGGTCAAGTTGTTCCATTAGTGACAATGTTAATGCAAATGTAAAAAAACCGGCTTCGGACAGTTGATATTCCAGCCATACTCATAGTGAAAAATGACCGGCATCGTAAAAAATATATTTTCATCTCGAATGACGTATCCTATGTCGTATGACTAGCTGTTAGGAATCTGTAGTATTGGGTTCGTACCATTTCAAAAGGAACCGGTTCCAGTTCCCGTTCCTCCGATGAAAAAAGTTCATACATAAATTGAAAGAATCCTGGGTTTTCCTAGTTCCTCTTCAAAATGAACCTGGAACTTTTCAGTTCCTACACGAATTGCACACAAACCTATCACGAATGATCACAAGCATGGGCCTTAACATCATCCGTGAACTAGGCTAGTATACAGCAAACATTGTCGTCTTCTAAATAAAATAAAAAAATAATAATAATAAGCAAATCCAGGACAGTCTGGATGTTTTTTTTATTTTTTATTATTATTTTATCTCATGTAGTTGTTTACACTGCAGCGATCAGGAGTAAAAAAATAAACTAATCTGAAGAAACTATCTGTTCCGTCGCAATTTTGTTTTTCGAATATTTGGTGGGTTATCGGTTGCCAAAAGACAAGTAAAATTATAGATGTCTCCCAGCCATACCATCCTGACACAAGCAAAAATTCACATCGCGCGTCGTCAAAATAAGCCTCGTGATCATCACGCGCTTGTCGCCCTCAACTGCTCCATTTTTTGACTCGCGTGGTTCCTATAAACTTGAGACAGAAATTCGTGGTATGCAAATACCAGCACTTCGCATGCCAGATGAATATTTTGCAGTAGGTAGGCTTTAACTTACTTAGAAATTCTGGTTGGTATGTTAAGAAGACCCAACCGAAACAAAAATGTGTCGGCATATAGTTGACGAGACAGCTGATTCGGCCAATATTTCAACACTCACACTCGCGTCGTTCTCCTTTTGAACCCGTTTAGTGTTTTTGCGGTCGCTTCAACCAACAAGCGCCAAAAAGCGCCAAACAACCAAACCAATTTCTATTCACATTGAACCTCGTTTCTTAGAAAGGTACCAACCCAGTTAAGATGTATTTTAAGTCACCCATGCATGTTTGCAAGACTCGCATTTTCCTTGTATTGTTTAAAGTGAACTACAAAGCGCTTTTATTAGTTTGAATAGTTAAACCGTGTTAGCCTCCCTTGAAATAAATACAGACTTCAAAAAACAGAAGCACAGTGTAGCATTGGGGACAAGAATGTTTTTGGCAAACACAAGCAAACATTACAAGAACAGGATATTTCATTTAGATGCACTCAAGTACAAGCTGTGCGTGGGTTAGTAATGCTAATCCCCGCATGCACTGTACATTGCTAAAGGTGGCGCTGGTGTCTGGTTCAGCTCCATCGTTACATAACCACCTACAGAAAAACTTGCGGAACCTTTTTTTACAGGCGCTAGCAAATCGGAAAATTTAGACCAATCGTTTATTCAGGGTGTTAGCATGGGAAAGACTTCACAAATCTTAATTTCAAAAGCAAGAACTGTGCCCAAAATGAAATGTCCCGTGAATCAACCGGTCATGTTCGAATTTTGTCCAGCGGTACCTAGTGATCAATGGAGAAATCACACACGTACCAGTCGCTCCAAGTTTGATGTTGGGGTAAGAAATTTAGTGGTAAACCAGTGCAGGTTTGAAAGTTTAGCGTTTGCTCGATTTTTCATTCTTGCATTGGCAAGAATGAAAAATCGAGCAAACGTTAAACAAAATCAATAAACCATCATTACTTATTTAGAATATTATTGTTTTTTAAATCACCGTAGTGCCTAGTGCACTACAGGATTACTGTACCCTCATGTCTCTATGGAGATGTGCGAGGGGCAAGGAAAGTGATGGGGACTGGCAGCTGGAATAGCCAGGCTGCAGGATCCACCCCTAAGCTCTGGACTCCCTAATTGAACCTGAGGGGTGACGCCAGTACCCCAGGCTAGCGAATAAACGAAAGCCTGCGCCGGGAATCGAACACGGGACCGTCCGCTTTAGGATGTTACCATACCCACTGGCCCATCAGTACGTACTATGTTGCCTTAATGGTTCTGGTAATTTTAATTTGAAATCCGTCAATAAAATTGACACCATCTGCAGCCAGTAATGCGCCAATGTGTGAAAACGCTTTTGAAAGTTGCCAGCATTTTGCTACGTGCTTGACGAATCCCTATCCTTAAAGCAACACGGGATGCGCTGACGTATTTTGCAGTTTACTTAATAATGCAATTCATCACGTAGAAAAATATGAAAGCGCTTCCTGTGCTAGCCGTGAAGGATGGAGATCGGACACACGCTGTGCTGTGCTAGACAGATTTTCATGATAGTGTTTGAATGGGAGTTCTTAGTAAGAACGCCTTATTTCAGCGCTTTCACAAACTAGTGCGAATGGGTGTCAAAAGAGCGCGTTAGCTCTGAACTTTCACCAAGGCGTTTCCATTAAAATTCGAACGTACCAGCTTATTTCATTGCTGGAAAAAGAGACAAGCCCAGACATGATCATTTCTAAGTAGAGAATCGCCACAGATTAAACCGGACGGATGTATAAAAAAATCGTTGGAACCCATTTGTTCAGGTCATAGGCATGTCGCCCAGCTTGGTGTGACGGTGACCGTGGAGAGATTGAAATTGTCCACTTTCTTATCTCTCCGTCGATGTTACCGTTGAGTGGTGGCCACCGTTTTAGTTGGGGTTTTTGTTTTAGTTTCACTCGCCACCGGATTCTTCCAGATAAATGAGGCACACACGTTCAAAGCTAACAAATAACTACAGCAGATTCGCACAAGTGTTAAAACGTGGAGGCAAAAAATTCGTGTTGGAAAGTAGCACCCTCTAGCGGCAGCCGACATAATCACGCACACGAGTCGTCGTCTAAAGACAGTTTGGGAAAATGTCGCATCGACATCAAAAATAAATGGCGAATGCTTATTTTCGACCAGTGAGATACCTGATGCAAAATATTGTATACACTTTCACGTATGATCTGTATCTGGATCCGCACCATTTCAGATTATATTACAAGTGCATTTCGGACAATTTGCTGTCAATTGTGACCTGATGGTCTGTTTTGGACCTTTTGCGGCCATTTTTGACATTGTCTAAAATAGCAGTGACGACGTCTAGGACGCCGACGCCATAGGACGTTTATAATGAAAACAAGTAAGGAAAACAATGTTTCAGGAACAGCGCCGATAAAGAAGACGAACAGAGTCTGGCAAAATTATGGTATAAAGTTATAATTTATCAATGGTCCTAAGTTATTTGAACTATTTATAATTAATCAATTGATTAATTAATTATAACTTAGAGTACATTAATTATAACGAGAGTTTTTCCAGACTCTGTTCGTATTTTATTTTATAGCTGCTCCCGGAACGAACCCCCACCATAGGTCCACTAAAGGAGCTGCTTGCGAGTATATATTGTAATTAAAATTGGAACACTTTTCCTTAATTGTCCAAAATGTCCGAAATCGTCATTAACCTTCCGAAACCTTCATTATTTTTTCGCAAACTGTCTACATGTACAACCGACATCGTTCAACTTTGTACGGCTCAGTGGCGTTTCCGGCTTAGTCGCAGCGCCATCTAGTGTCTGCCGCATTCCAAATGCGTGATTTAACCGTAGCTCGAGTCAGGGGTGTGGCCACACGATCATGAAAATGTGCTAGTGTCGACTGCCGCCAGCTGGCGTCGCTCACGAATGGCCTCCTACCAAAGGCCAGCTATGTCGCTCATGCGACGATGATGCCGTAAGCCTGAAGCGACGACAACACGATGTAAGCGACCCACATGGCGAAGAGGGCTCCGGCACTGACGAAGCGAAGTCCGCGCGGTCCGCCGAGCTCGCCTTTGCCGAAGGCGGGCAGGAAGCGTCGCAACATCAGAATGGCGATGCACAGGAACGACGCCACCGAGTAGCACGCCACACTGAACGTCAGCGAACCAGCCGGAACTTTCAAAATGGTGCCCTGAAATTGCATAAAATCGACGCGATGTTGTAATTAGTGGAAGGATCGCGTATTAGCTTTTGTACCAAAAAATATATCAATTCCCATCTATTTTTCAAAGCATTCAAAACTTTATTTTGCCTATACATTGAATAACTTTTTTTTCTATCTTCTTTTTTCTATTCTCTTTCCTTTTTTCTAAGCCCGGTCTGAAATTAGATTTGCTTAACAGTGTCGTTCAATTCTTAAATTGCAAGTTTTTACTCACCTTGGAGAAGTGATAGATGGCCGCCATTCCCCAAGGCAGTCCCAGACCCAGGAACACGTTGACGGAATTACTTCCGGTCACGTTGCCAATGGCGTTGTCGGCGTGTTTCTCGCTGGTCGCCGCCATGCGACTGGCGAACAGATCCGGCAAACTCGTTCCTGCTGCTACCAACGTGATCGCTATAGACAAAAACAAAAATATGTGGAAATTACATCTGCACACCTGGCATTATTTTTTGACACGTGACAAGCAAATTTATCATGCCCCGAGAACGTTTAATACCACGGTCCACATTGTCAAGCATACTCTATTCAAACGTGCTTGAGCGCAGTGCATTTAGGCATTGACTTGTTCATAGGTGGCGCCTCATAGCTTCCCCTGAATTTGGGGGGAGGAACGGGAAGGAACGTTAGAACGACCTTGTTCCTTTTTTTGAAAATCGAGACACGCTCGATGAGCTGCTGAGGACTTTTTGTTTCCATGACTCATAATTTTTTAAGTTTATTTTTAAATCGAAGGCATAAGGAACCGCCATAAATCCTTTGGAACAAGCATGAGCAACATCCTCGGTCCTTTCTTTACGGAGAAACGAGGAACGGGAACGTGTTTCTTTTCTGCCATTCGAGACCTTTCTGCCATTCTGCCTTTTCTGCCATTCGAGAACGCAATACCTGCGTTCTCGAATGGCATAAGCCCATCCCAATTGTGTTCAATTTGTGTTGCGAAATAAAACTTAAAAAATATAATATAATCTAAGAATTATTCAGACGGTATCAAATTTGGACTATAGCAACCGCAACATTTATTTCGATATTCAACTTACCGGTGACGGCATTGTCCAATCCCACGATGCAGCCAAAGATTCCGGCAAGATCGCCGATAATAGCGGTTAAGAGACCAATCATGATTAGCGAGGAAAAGAAACAGAGCCACCCTCCCCAGATAGCAGGCGGCGGTACCAGTGCGAAAATAACCTGAAAATTATCAAAATCATTTGTTACAATTTCCCAAATATTTTTAAATCATTCTTTTATGCATTTAAAAAAATAAATAATCCTCATGGAGATTGTGTTCTGTTATCATTGTTTGCCAATTCCAGGGGCATACACTATTAAGGCTAGCGTCTGCTAGACCTTTAGTATGCAGTAGGTCTATCAGTCATATTTAACTACTTTTGACGTCCCGGGTCGCAAATGGGGTATTTTGTTATATTATTTAACTTTTATTTCTTAACTCATCGGAGCAATAGCGTTTTAGTTCACCTTCCATCCGAACGTGATGAAGTGCATGATGTAGTCGCCGGTGGTGGCGTTGTCAATGTCACCGCCGTTGACGTTCATGGCGTCCTTGAACTGACTGGCCCACGTCTCGCTGTGCACCTTGATGCCGTCCATGTTGGCGTTGGTCATCATCATCACACGGTCCAGCACCGAGTTGAAGTCTTAGTTGGTCAACGACAAGAAAGAAAAACAAGCACACATTTATGGACTATCGCCATTTTGAATGCTCAAACTGGCCGATGTTTTAGTTGCCAATTAGAAAATGTTTGAGCAAATCCTAGTTAACGAAAGGGAAATGGTTTGTCCATGCACCTGGGGGCGAGCCTTACCGTCATCGTTGGTAATGGTGACCATGGTTCGAGTGACCGAACCGAGCGTCGCTCCGCCGGTAGGATCGGATAATTCCACCTCAAAGTGCTCGTCCTTCTCGGGATCCATGTCGTTCACGATCGGGATTTCCAACAGGATCTCAACCTAAAGTTTAAAAGCAACAAATAATCGGAATAAAATAAGAAGAAAAAAAAATAAATGCTTGAAAAGAAAAGCACGCTGATAGAAAATCGAACATTTCAATACGCACGCAAAATCGAACACACATTTTTTTATTGGTCACAACATAAATTGGCCACATCATGAATTAAAGATGGCTATCGCGAATAATTTATCACCCGACGTGAACGATCGGTTCGAAAGGTTGACGCCACGCTCTGAACATGCTATTGTTGACAGTCTCGCGTTCAGCTGACGTCACCACGTCTATAAGCTGTTGTGAACTGGCTAATATTTTACATCGCCTTAAAGGCGGAATTTTGAAGGTGGTTAAGTGGCCCTGTTAGGCACTTGAGTCATCAATTGGCATTTTTTTTTACCGTTAAATAATATATACCGTACACGTACACGGAATTCCATTTACATCCATTCAACAAACATTGAAACAGAATTGACAATTTGCCTAAATTGAAAAAACATTAAAACAGAATTGCCAATTTTCCTATATTTATTTAATTTCTGCCTATCTCTTTAACAAAGAATCTGTTCTTCAGCTTCTTTGTCCCGTACCTCTGTATTCTTGAAAACCAGTTCTCCGCATCCGCCGATGTAGTCCCGACCGTTGTACGCCGTCTTGTCGATGGTGGTCCACTTGACCGACACCTCTCCGTCGGCTCCCTGTTTGCGGATAACCGGAATGGCGGCGGTACCGCAGCTCTCCGTCACCAGCAGACCTCGTTTTTTGAACTGAATGATGCCCGGTTCTGACGGTTGACAAAAGCATTATTGCAAAGTTAATTTTAATAATTGCCATTAAATGTGTTAGCTTACAATGACAATATATGCGCTATATCAATTAAAATAACTTTGAACCAATTTCGAAAATAAAGTACGAAAACGAAACCGCTTTACAATGCGAAAACAAAGCCGCTTGATTTATTTCACATTTCGCTGGTAATGTTGAAAAAATAAATCTAATTTTAACACGAACCGATTCTTCTTAATACTATTTTTGATCGAATTGTGTAGGCGTTTACAAAAAAATGTAAAAACAAAAGTAGGAGACGTACCGTCGTCGTTCAAGATGGTGACTTCCATGATTGTAATACGGCCTAGCGCCACGTTGTGGCTGTCTTCCGGGATGGTCAGCTTCAGAAAGAACACTTCGTCCGGTTCCCACTGGCTGTCGTTGATGATCTCCACTCCAATTTCCTTTTCTTGTTCGTTGGGCAAGAACTGGACGTACTCGTCCACTTTGACGTAGTCTTCGCCGACTGTGGCTGTACCGTCGATACTCTCCACTCTGAAATTCCATTCCAACATTTAGATAACATATTCATTGCGTGTAAGAGTACTCATGGTCGTCCACCTACTCTACATCATTTTCACATGTGTCTATATTGCTTCTTAAAGCCCAGTCAATAGAAAATAGTTTATTTTAGTCCATTCATCCCTTGTAATCCATTCCATCTCCTGTGATTATCCCCAGGAAATCAGAGGCTTAAAATGGTTAGTTTTAATCCATGCAGCATGTTTACAGAACAAAGAATATTCCACAATTTAATATTTCCACAATTAAAAGCAAGAACTGCGCAAAATTATTCTCTAGGCCGCTTCTAACCCTCGAATTTACAGTAACCCGCAGCAAAATACATTGCTAGAATTCGTGTATTGCGGTACAGCACCAGGGGGAGCTTTTCCGTCGCCTCGCATTTGCATCAGTTTTGTGAGCCGCTATTGCTCCACCTGATAAAGAAACGGCTTCTATCCTCTTCAGATATTGCTGGCACCAAAGGAATCAAGAAAAATCTAGCCTTTTTCATTATGTTTTGGAGTTATTTGTTGTTAGGATCATGCTTATAGGTTTGTGTATATCAAATATAGTTTGATATTTTCGATTGTTGAGGGATATGTATGTCTGCAATCATCGTTTTAGACATATTTACATATTGATTTTTCATTTTTCATTCTGCTATGACACAATGGTCCCCACCTGATATTGACAGTGTTGCCGATGTAGCCATTCCTCTTAATGACGACGGGAAATTTCCCAACGTTCTCGAGCACACTACAGGTGGCCGCGTGGAACTCGATGATGGCGTTGTTGTTTTTGAAGGAGGGCGTAATGGGTCGGGAGACGAGAGCGCCGTCGAGCTTTTCGCCATTCTCTTCCAGCGTGTTGTACACCTGCATTCACGTTTCAGAATTTACGTTAGCGAAAATTTCGGGCCAAAGGTTCCACTCCCCACATCAAATAAACATACACGTATACAGATACATGATCTTCGTACAACAATCGAAATTCTGTAAAATACATGGATATTGTAAATGGTTGCATTTCCACGTTAATTCAATTCACTCTGAGTAGGGATACCATGCAACGTGCACGCATTTTACTGGATGCTCTTAATCAGTGTTAGTGACACATTCATTTTTCACAGACTTTAATTCAATATATTCCCATATTGACGCCATTCAACAATATCGTTCGCAGTCACATCAGGTCCATTATTTTCATACTTCACCAATGTACACACTTAAATTAATTTTAATATTTTGGGTAAATATATATTTTGTATGATAATAGTTATGCCGGTCCTAAGCAGTGGTGGAAGGTGCCTGGTCACAGTGAGTTGCAGTACATTTACAGGTGATAGTTTTGATTGAAGATTCTTTCGTGATGGCTAAATATTCGAACTTTTTCTATGCTATTTTTTCCTTAGTAACTTACATTACTTGTTTATTGAGCATTTTTTTAAAATAGGCACGTATTTAGTAACAGCTTTATTCTGCGAATATCTGATTACGCATTCACTGCTTACACGTTTACGATCCTAGGTCAGAAGCATAGACAAGGCCAATTGCCGCCCCTTGAGAAGATTGATAGCAAATATAATATGTGGTTGTGATCTTCCTCGACTGGTAATTTGACTCACGCCATAGGTCCAATAGGGACTGCTTACGGGTAAACATTTCCATTTACAACATTTTTACGTGACATCATTCACAACAACTGATGAGAATGTGCACGTACGATTCTATCTAACGACTACTTTTCTACTTCTTCTACTATGTTTTTGGTGTATGTACGTACGCGATTCAGCCAATACCGGTTTGTGGTATAGGGATCCATGTACAGGTGCGATCCATCCAGAACCTTTTTTGTTTGTAAAGAGAAACGAAAAAGTAGCAGAGATCCAAGAGCACACAACTCGACAGCTGATTCAAGAGTTGGTTAGAATCGTTGATAAGTGCTCTACAAATTAGGAAAAATACAGGTCGCCTGCATTTCAAAGCAACATTCTGTGTGCACGTTAGATAATGCTGGTCATTTTGTAGTTTTTAATTCACGTAAGCAAAATTTGTGCAAATTAAAAATTCTAACACATAAAGCGGTATATGGCTGTATACGGACTTGATCAACGAGATAAAATACTAAACCGGCATCTGAACACATACACATACAGGTAGCCAGCCGCAAATACAGCATTTTTTCGCAAAACATTTCGCAAAATGGCAAATTCGAATAGGTTTTGTAAAGTTAGTGCTAATGGATGTTTCCCTTTGTAATGGAATTGAAGATGATACATTGTTTGTTTGCAGAACTTCCTTTGTTGGTAACAATTAATATTATCAAAATTGATACAAATTATTCATTCATTAATATGTTAATATAATTAATAATTAAAATAAACATATTCTTTATAATATTAGATACGGATATTCCAATAACCAAAAACCATATTGCCGTAATAGAGCTCTGGATCGCCATTTTAAGTAGATCAACCTGTATGACACATTGAATAAAAAATGTAATATTTTTAATCTACCGGGAAATTTTATTTAATGATTAACTATCAATATTTACTTTTCGCTTTTAATATTTGTTTATGATTAGTGTGTATTTTTTAACTGATCTCTTCCTTGGTTTTGCCATATGATTTTTAAATTAATAATTAAAATAGGTTTAACTCACTCTGATCATCTAACCGTGTCGTAGGTCTACTTTCAGAACCTAAGTCGCGTAATTATCACATTTAAAATAACTTCTACCTGACTTTATATCATCTTGTGTTTAATTTCACAATCTCGTTCATCGTTACTCGCTCGGTTCGGCAAATTTTAATGTGTATTTACGATTCTCTAAATTCTCTAAATTTTATTTCTTACTGTACAAACCGTGGATTTCACTCTGATCCAATGAATAAATAAACTATTCTATAAAAAACAAAGCAGATCTGAAAACTGTGTGCCCCTTTTTCACCTAGCCAAATAAAAGTTCAAAACTAAAAATGATTTGTACTCAAGATGACTTGAACCTATTCGAAAAATTTAAATTACGACAAAAAGCTACTAATACATTGTATATGCAAATGTTGACTGAATGCATGATTGGAGTATCGATCATGTATCGGTATTAGAGAATCGATTACGTTGTGCAGACGACCACATGTGGACAAACACAATAGTGAGCTGTTAGTGAGGGCACGTGCGAATTAAATCAACCCAAATGGCGTTTGCAATCAACTTCATAGCGTTGTACGACACCGTTGACGTATACGGGACAGGGTGACCACGTCACAATAGCACCTCCACCAGATTATACAAGACAACTAATCGACAACGTCACTGAAATACCTTATCGATTATAGTTGGTTCACCACCACCACTACTACCAACGGGGTTTAGCAGAACTAGTGTGTTCGAACGACTTTGCTTGTAAATCAAAATATGACACACACAATTATAGCAAACGAAACTAAGGAAAATGCACAGCCAGCAAAATATATTCGAAATTATCCAGAATAGGCCATATTTTGAAACAGCACATATTTCCACCACTTTGCAAATGCAAATGCACAGCAGCGCACCTTATGAGGAGTAAGATCAACTGTTGTTTAAATAGAAAATAGTGCAATTTAAATAGAAAAATTTCAGAAATATTGTTTAGAAAATATTTTAAACTAATAATTAGTCAATCATATTTTAATTCGCCTAGTATAATTACCGGTACATTAATTGTAAAGTTTCGAGTTTAAATATTTTTTCGAATTTCAAAAAGTTCTGTCCAGTGATGTGACCAAAGTAATGACGTCATATTAACAATTATCTTGAATTTAATCAACAGCAATCTTCTTTTCCCCTAGAGGGCGCTATTATTCTAACAATAATATGCTTTAGCCGATGAGCAGTGGAGCAATAATGAATGCTAATTGAAATAAATCACTTATAGCATTTTTTGGCAACCAATTCTACTCTGTAAATAGCAAACAACTACAACCCATATTCAAGGCCACTATTAACGAAATGAAAAGCTACTGTGAACTAACAATAGTTTGATGTCTAAAGAAATGCGGAAAAATAAAACACGTGAAACCATTCCTGTGCAATCGTAAGCAAAACTCTCTAGTCTCATGCCTTATACAAAATAAACAAACTTTAAATACCGTAATTTGTAAATTTTAAAATTTCGCGTTTCAGATATTTGAAAAAGCCAGTTTATTTCTGCATTATAATGGATCTCAAATGTTTTATGTGATTGATATTTAACGAGGCATCGAACATCATGTGTGCCAATTCAACCCGAATAGTTTAATGACCTTAAATAGAAAAACAACTTTTTTAAGATTAAAAAACCCCGACGACTTTATTCTAATGATATTGGCCGCATTTTGCCCTTATTTGTTAAGAGCATTATAAAATGAAAGGTACAGTGTGTATCCGATATACGAGTGGATGTATTTGAGTACATTTAGGTATGTTTGATTTATAATTGGAACCACTGTGTTAATTGATGCGCCATACCAGAGGCGAAAAATCCCATCTAAATCTTAAACTTTGAATTTCAACTTTGAAATCTAGTGTATTGTAATTTTGATTAAAATAATTAAACCTTTAGTAATTTGCGTCTGACTAAGTAAGTTTGAAGAACTATTATTGGCCGTCATTTTTTAATTTTTTTTGTGGCTTAGGGTCAAATAGGTACATGGGTTACGTTATAATAAGAAACCCATTCAAATACCTCTTTTAGCTTGGCGCTCATCGAAGGCCTGGTTCGTCGGCCTCCGGTGTAGTCTCGGACGGCGCCGATCCGGTACCACATGCGACTGTGAGGCTGCTGTTCCACCAGTTTGCTGGCGGCCAGTACAGCGGCGTCCTCGTCGGTCAGACCCGGGTAATTGCGGACCTCCTGCAAAGTCACGAAAGAACAAATCAGAAAACCAGACTACCATTACGAGTCTCCTACTAATTAAATGTACCCACAATTTTGGCAACAAATTAACTATAGTAGTAATGTCGATGTATGAAAAGATTAGTACGATGAAGTTCTCTAATAAATTTTATTTGAGTTCGCGAATCCGCTAAATGTTTCCTTTCATTCATCCTCAATGGTCGTGGATACATGTATATACCTAAACTTTATCAGTGTTAATGCCATACTCCATTCCTACACTGAGGCTAATTCCAGTTTGCACCGCCAAAAAAGAACACTTTCAGAAGTGTCACTATGGACTAGTATGGAGCATTTTATAACGTTTGGCACTGCTGAAGAATAATTGTAGTCACGCGAACGCTTCATAGCGCCACCGTTATCTTATTTTTTTTTATTTATCGTAGCGCCTAGTGCACTACAGGATTACTGCACCCTCGTGTCTCTGTGGAGATATGTGAGGGGCAGGGAAGGGAAGG
>JAUJYS010001349.1:0-17767 GCA_033995665.1 Melogona broelemanni | reverse complement strand
TCGTCCATCCGCCGTCAGCGTCGCCGCCGTCTATCTGACTACCCCCCCCCCCCATACCAACAAATATCAACCACCCCCATATCCCCCACTCCCCTAACCAATCTTCTCGTTGCCATCCATGCCCATATTCGTCATGTGGTTGGCTCGGGAGCAGAGTTCGACGCGCATGCGCACCACCACCTCACCATCCCCCACCCCCCGTCATCCCAGTTGCCATCGTTGGACGTGAGGCGGCGCTGGCGTCGCGCCGATCGCAGCGTCCTCCCCCAACCGCACGCGCTCTTTCTTAGCACGCGCAGCCGAATCACCGCCAGCTCAACCCCTCCAACAACGTAACCATCCGCCTGGCCAAGCGCAGAGAGATCCCGAGCGCGGCGGAACACACAGAGCGGAGAGCCGTACTGAGAGAGCGAGTGAGAGGAGAGGAGAGAGAAAGAGAGAGCGACCACCCAAAACATGGCGATCCATAACGGGCGAATCCAGCAACGTCGGCTATAGCGCGCGCGTGAGAGAGACAGAGGAGCACAGACGCGCACACGACACAAGTGCCGCGCGGCAGGATATAGTAAACGGCAACGATTTTTGCGAATCGCACCACCTCTCGCCACCGTTTTATCGACTGATATTTTTCGATTCGCGTTTGGATATTCGATCGAACCCCGTGGTGTGCTGCGAGCGGGGCTTTTTCTGTGTGGGAGGCGTATAGACACGTTGAAATAGCGACAACGCGTGCGCGACGTGTGTTGGGTGAGCTTGTGTGTGTGAGTGTTTGCGCGCGTGCACGCCGCGCCCCCGTGCGACCAAAACTCGCCATCGCCACGCAGCAAGAAGACAGGAGTGGTTTTTGGGGCGCGTTCGTTCTCGTGGATCGAAAAACGCGCGCGCGACCACCACCCCATTCTAAAACCCGAGCACCTCGCCACCACCTACCACCACCCCACCAAGTCTCACCCGTTCGATATGTCGGTTCTTGTCGATCGCCCGTGATATGCGCCCACCATGGAAGGAGCAGCCGCCGATGACGACATGGGTGAACTGCCTCACCACGAGCAGCACAACCGCCACGAACAGCAACACGAGCAGGCGCACCACCAACAACATCAGCCACACCACCATCACCACCACCATCACCACCACCACGATCACGAGCTTCAAATCACAGACTCAGACAGTGTCGATCCCGACGATCCGGCCGGTTCGTCCTCTTCGCCGCACCAAGCGGACCTACTCAGCCCGCACGTGCTTTCGCCCAGCAACGAGCACAGCAACAGCAGCGTCGGAGGAGGAGGAGGAGGCGACGGCGGTGTGCCCGACGGTGAGGGAGACGACGAGGGTGACTCCGGCGGCGAGGCGGGCGGCGCTACGGTGGTGGTCGGTGCCGGATTCCTGTCGCGGGCCAACACCTCCTCGTCGGCGGTGGCCGTCAGCGTGGTGCAGGCGGCGCGCCTAGCCGACATGATTGAGGCGGGCGATTACCGCTCCCAAATGGTGGAGCCGTGCGTGGGCACCTACCAGACTCTGAACGGCCGCATGTCGCCGCCCAACTTCGGCGGCGGCAATGGCTCCGGCTCCAGCAGCTACGCCACCCTGACCCCCCTGCAGCCGCTCCCGCCCATCAGCACCGTTTCGGACAAGTTCAGCCACTACGGCCACCACCACCACCATCACCACCATCCGGCCAACGTCAGTGGTAGCTTCACGCTCATGCACCACGACAGCGGTAACGGCGGCCTGCAGGGCATGCACGGTCTCAGCGCCTACCACCAGCATCACCAACAACAGCAGCAACAGCAGCAGCAGCAACAACAGCAGCAGCAACAGCAACAGCAGCAGCAACATCAACAACACCAGTACGAGAAATTGACGGCCCTGTCGGTGGGCGGCTTGAGCATGAGCCCGCCGCCCCCTCACTATTCGTCCGGCCGGGCCAGCGTTGGCGGCGGCGGCAACTCGGGCAACGGCAGCCTGGCCTCACTGGGCCTGTCCATGCAACACTCGCCGAGCCCGCTGAGCCCACATTCGGGCGTGGGCAGCTGCTACTCCCAGAACGGACTCCACTCCCCGGCTAAGAGCCTGTCGCCGGACGGCTTCGACTCGCCCTACGGCAACGGCACCAACAACGGTGGCCATCGAGACTCGTTATCGCGCGGCGTGGTCCAGATCCAGCAGCAACAACAGCAGCAACAGCAACAGCAGCCTCAGAGTCCCAGCAGCACAATGCTGCTCACCCCCACCTCCATGGGCGCCCTGCCCACCCTAAACGGGCTGCACACGCCGCACACACCACCCTCTCACCTGCCACCGCCCGGCCCCAGCACCCCGCCCACCACCCGCGAGGCCAGCGTTCCCTGCAGCTCCAGCAGCAGCAGCACGCCGGTGGGCCTGCTATGCGGTGGCGGTATGAGCGGCGGTGGCGGTAACGGATGCTCGGTGGTGACCAGCACCGCCAACATAGTCTGCGGTGGTCAGGGTTCGATGGGCTGCGGATCGCCACCCATCTCAGTGGGGGTGATCGCTTCGGCGCCACTCAACTGCGTCAACGTCAAGAACGGCGGCGGCGGGTCGTCGGCTATGAGTCTGGCTGGACTGGGCGCCGGTGGTCTGCTTGGCGTGCAGGTGGTGTCCGGCGGCGTGGGACCCGGCTCCAACAACTCGGGCATCAACTCGGGCTCGTCGTCGTCAGGAGGCGGAAGTGGGGGCGGCGGGGGAGGCGAGGTGGAGGAGATCAACACCAAGGAACTGGCCCAGAGGATAAGTGCCGAGCTGAAACGCTATTCGATTCCGCAGGCCATCTTCGCCCAACGAGTGCTGTGTCGCAGCCAGGGCACGCTGTCCGATCTGCTGCGCAATCCCAAGCCCTGGAGCAAACTCAAGTCCGGGCGGGAGACATTTCGGCGCATGTGGAAGTGGCTGCAGGAGCCCGAGTTTCAGCGGATGTCAGCCCTGCGTCTGGCAGGTAAGAATGAGAGTCACCATTTTCCTTTTAATTGCCGTTTGTCTCTATCAAACCCACGAGTTAAGTTTTCCTCGTGACCCGTTTGGGAGGGGCTATACGCGATTGTACATGACGTAGATAAAGTATCAATCCAGCACGAATTAATAGTAAGTAGATTAGTTTATGAATCCAATCTGCATCTAGTAATTCTTGACTGCGCAGAAATACTCGAACAATCCTTGCCGCGTTAAAACGTTTCCTAGTTTCCATTGACAAATTTGTACTCGAAGTTAAACAAATTCGAAATGAAATCATCGACAAATAGAACTTCCATCAAAAATTAATCTCAAAGAGAAATACAAAAGGAATCCATTCTAAATTAAACACAATATGTGCTGAAATCTCGTCGAAATCAACACATATTTTTCATGAAAGATTTAATTCTTTCTAGAATATTCCAAAGTTAATTTAGAAATTTAAAATCTATTAATTTTCAAATGAACAGAAAAAACGATCACTTCGTCAATGAGATGAAATAATTTACATAAAAAGTTGGGCAAAAGAAAATACAACTCAAACATTAGACAATATCAATTTTGTCAGCATCATCGGCAGAACGAAATAGCAGTATGTCAAGTCAGCAATTAAGATTACGCGACTCAAACGTCATAAATATTAAAAATCATCGTTAATATAACATATCAAATATTATTATCTATTAAATATTATTGTAAATATTAAATTGAAATGTATTCGCCACCAAACAAAGAATTTTGCCTAGCAGTCTCGAATGCAAACCTACGTTTATAAGATACATTTAGAAGGCAAAATACTGATTTTTCTAGCTTAATTAGACCTTCACCAGCCAATAGGTTTAATTAAATACTACAGAACCAGTCATACGTTCCGTTTGATAGCTTACGACAACCTCCGAAGGATCGGTTGGAAAAGCGCAATGGCGAAAAGTTTGGGTCCGACGCCGAACTTAGAAAATAGGGACGTTGCGGCCCATTTGCTACTTTACGCCCTCAGTACTCGCACGACACCGCGCGGTGTTCGTTGCTCGTCAATCGATGATGACGTCACTGGCGGAGCGCCCCCCACACATATCGACCAAAATAAGTTTCGTCAAGTTTCATTCACAAACGTCAGCGTGGTCTTGCACGTGCTTGCGTTTTTCGCGATAGCTAGGCGATAAAAAGTGAACTAGCTCCCTTTCATTCCCATCTGCCTGCGTTTGCGGTTAAAATTCAAAATGCTTTTCTTTAGGAATAAATTAGTAAGTGATCCAAAAACTTAAATAAAAAGATTGTCAGAAACAATTAAATCTTTCCTTCAGAAAAAAAAAAAGTAATTAAAAATCCTAACTAAAAAGATTCGTAGGTACAATTAAAATCTACATGTAAATAATTCTAGACTAGCTCAATCAGCTGTTTGCCTAGCTCGTCAAAAATATACGAAAAAATGCTCAAAATTGTATATCGTGAGGAAAGAGTTTTACAAAAGACGAACGTAATGCCAAACTCAATGATTAAAATAATTTTACCATTCCTAATATCACCAAACAATAAATTAACAAGATGTTTTAAATGCGATCTTCAAGAGGGATATCGAAAATAAAGTCTGTCCTGTTACGAGCCGTGGCGCAAGTAAGTTGTCTATACGACGCTAGAGCTAAGAAGCTCCGCCAGTATGTTGTTTTCACGCATGGCTCAAGAAGGCCGCTCTCTTTTGTTCCCCCGATACTTTCTACATCGCGTTTTTTTTCAATTTTGATCTATGAAACATTTCGCGCTGAAAACATTACAGTTGACCAAAAAAATTATAGTATTCGGGGCTGCGCATCGACTTTCAGAAAAAACGTAGAATGTTAAAGATTGTAAAATGTTAAAGCAATCACCAAAACACACACGAATATTCACCTTAAAAAAAAAAAAAAAAAAAAAAAAAAACACCCAGTGGCTCAGTGTCAATGGTCACATTCTACTGAGCGAGTGGTTCCGGAGCATGCTTTCGTTTATTCGATCCTGTGGCACTGGCGTCACACCGTCACCCCTGAGCTTCCATTAGGGAGTCCAGAGCTTAGGAATGGATCCTCCAGCTGCCAATCCCCTTTCCTTCCCTTCCCTGTCCCTAACATATCTCCATAGAGACACGAGGGTACAGGTACTACGATGATTTTAAAATAATAATAAAATGTAACTGTAATTTTTATTCGGATTCAGGAACCATGCCATCCAATGGCCAATTATTTCGCTCTATTTGTAGAGGTCCGAATATTTCGAAATGTAAATTTTTTGGCGCTCTGCTTAACTGCATTCTGTATAAACTCAATAATTAATTTTGAAATGTATTTTGCTGAAAATCCAAAATCGTTTATATTTCAAAACGTTTTTTTTTGTTGCGCGAGTTGGGTTTTCTACAATCCAATGCGGTCAATGATCTTCTATTTTTTAAGCTTACCAAACAGACGTTAACCATTAATTTTATAAACAAAGTATCATAATCACTAACCAAATGCTACTCCTTACTTAAAATAGCAAAAATACTAGAGAAATCTGCCAATAAAAACGCTTTCCGTAAAAATCAGAGTTAAATTTATCTTGAAAATGTTGCAAACGTATTTGGGTCATTTTCATGAGTACGATAACATAAGTACGCGTAATCACCATTTGGCTTGATCACGTAGATGTCGTCACGTAGACGTTCGAGCACGAGCGTATTTGGCAAACTCTCGGGAGACTCCGCCTTGTACACTGTTTGTGATAGCAGTCCGCTGAGGGTGGAGAGAAAAAAATCGAGAAAAATTGGAAGGCGTCTGTGTACGGGCCAGTGTGTATATAAACACGCGGAACGTGCACATGCACGAGCGAAAACGCGATTCAGAGATAAAATAAAAATGGGAGCGAGGGGTGAGGGGTGAGCGAGGTAGTAGCGGCTCTGGAGCGCAAGAAGAATGGCAACGGATGCCACTTCCTCCCAGGGGGCTCACCTGGCGCTACTTAACCCCACAGACTTTAATGCGCAGGCGTCGGGGGTTTCGTAGGGGGGCGCTATGCATGTAGCCCTATACGACTCGCACCTTATGTAACACACGCGAGAAAAAGCGGTGTGGGCGCCTTTCACACCTAGACTCTAGAGTCAGGAGATAACGCCATTAGCGGCGTCCCGTTGGATGATAATTAGATGAACCGCGAGTAAATGAGAAGGCATCAAAAAGTTACTAAGAAATTGTGTTCTGCATCGAACCGCATGTCCGTGTGAAAAACTAGAGGGCGCTATGGTAGAGCTAAATGCTTTCCCAGGGGATTCTGATTCCAATTGGTGATTCGAGCATAAAATAATTAAGGCGGTATCAAAAAGTTGTGAGATGCTTTATTTTGCTTTAGTTGGTTTAATTAATTCGTTTAGTGCCACTCGCATATTTCCATTGCAGTACGAGGAGTAAAGATTGTATCTACTGTAATCTCTGTGCACTATTTCGATATTCGATACAGTAATATTCACTACAGCGATCGACAAAAATTCTCACGGTTTCATACTTCCGTTGCCTACGAACCTTTTTTTTTTGTTAGATCCGTCAAGCTCAGTAGGTATTGGTAACGGACCGCTGAGCGGACGATCCCGGGTTCGATTCCCGGGGCAGGATCTCGTTTACTCGAACATGAAATACTTGTGAAAATGTGTCCGTCACATATTGCCTAAGCAACACGAAGGGTATAGAATCTTTTGCCGTGATATTCACTGCAGTGAGAGGAATTTCCTCACTAAAAAATAACAAAATAAAAAACTCCCGTAAATCAGAGCAGGTTTATGCGGCCGCAACGGTATCGATTTCGCCGATGCTGAACACTCAAGAAGCTCCGGGGTCTCGGGACCATTTATCGGATATGATGTTTGGGGCGGGCGAATTAGCACCGACGAAAAAAAAATATATATAAGAAAACCAGGCCTCACACGCTGCCCGAGACAGGCTCTAATGAAGTCAAACGAGGATTTCGCCGAAACAATTTTCGGGGGCCACAAATAATACTAATGAAATCTCGTTCGTATCATATTTTCGTGTCGACATCGTGATCGCCTTCTAGAACGCCTCCACTGCCTACACACACGAATACCCACGTATGTTTATACATTGACACTGCACTGTGCAGAGGTCTTGCCAATTGCCTTTTGTCCGAGAGAACTATTTCGCACCTCGCTCGCAACCACTCCTAACTCAATTTACAAGCGGAAAACCAACTCGGTAATAAAAATGTGTCTGGACCCTATGCATGCCTGTTCTACAGTCTCTGGAAATGTACCAAAAACAGTGCGTTATTCTAGACAGTGGTGGACAACTGGATCAAAAATAGTAGAGAAGGAATTTTAGCGAAGTTGACTTTTCTGGTGGGGAATTCAATCCACCAAAAATGTCAAATTTTTTTTTTTAATGCGCATTTGTAACATTGCTAAAAGCGAAAACAACTCAGTTACCGGTAGCAATAAAGTTAGCTGAAAAGTATATTATTCTACATTTATTGAACATAACGATAAACGCGTTCTTCGAACCGATAAAATACGAACAAACTTATATGGTTTTGAAATAATACAATTTAGACATCCAGTAAGCATTTGCGATATAATAAAAATCGAATTTTCAAAATATTTTTTTTAACGTTTTATGAAAATGACAGTAAAAACTCAAACGAAATTGTTCAACAGTTGCAACACATGAAAATCTTTTACAAATGCCAAAATATGAAAAACAAAATTCCCAAGCATTCAATAAGAAAATGTTAAGTAATCTTTACGAAATTGTTTAACCGTTGCAACATATAAAATATTTCACAAATGCCACAATAAGAAATAAAAAATTGGCAAGCATTTAAAAAGAAAATATTTTAAGAATCTACCAAAAATCAATCGTAAATCAAACCAAAAATCGAACTGTAAAGTACATACCGATGGCATCAGCTGGGTGGTCAGCCGACGGTCCCGGGTTTGATTCCCGGCGCAGGCTATCGTTTATTGGCGTCACCCCTGAGCTTCCATTAGAGAGTCCAGAGCTTAGGGGTGGATCCTTCAGTCTGGCTATTCTAGCTGCCATTCCTAATGCCTTCCCTTCCCTGTCCCTCGCACATCTCCATAGAGACATAAGGGTGCAGTAATCCTGTAGTGCACTTGGCACTACATGATTTTAAAAAAAAATCCGTTCCGCAAAACGTAATCAACCCGGCACCGTACAATTAAAACACCCACACATAAAGTGTTAGTGTTGTGGCACAGTGGCAATGTACCGAAGGTACGAGAAAAATAAAATTCGCTTTTAGCGCATGCGTATACTGAAGCAACGTTGGGGGGTCATGCGTTTAAATCGTCTGGGGCCCAACCCCCATACACCCTCATCCACATTTCTCCTTCATGCCGTAACCTGAATTGGTTCTGATGGAATGAATACCGCATACAGCTTATTCGAAGCGCACCAGGTGGCGCTGATGCGTCGAGTTTCGCGGTTGCCGCAATCCCAAATCTTATTTGCAAAGCGGGGCCGCCTAATGACATTACTATTTGCCCCGCGGTTTCGGATTGGGCAGATGGGAGGAAAATTTAGCATACCGAAAATTCGTTATACGTCGCTTCTACTCTTATTTAAAGCGTGAATAAAATTAGTGGAAACCACTGATAGATGTTACGAGTCGTCCGGATGGTGATAACGACAAGAGTTTGCATCCCGACATGACCTTTACTATTTTTTTCCCCCACAACTAGTTAATTATATATTTTTTTTAAATTGTTTCTGGCCACCCATGGATGTTGTCCAGTATAACAAACACTCAGCCCGTTTAATGATGATTATTAAACATAGTTTCATAATAAAATATCTAAAATAATTAAGTACTTAAATATATATTTAGTTGAAACTCGAAACGTTCAATAGTTGAAGTAATTTTTTATACATTTTATTAATTAAGCTACTTAATTGTTTTAGACAGAACTAGTTTATTAATAGTTCATCTGTCTTAGCCTGTTCACACACACCCTAAACTTAAACAGTTTTCTAAAATTTAAATTAGTACTTCGATTGACAAGAAGATAACCGACCAACAATAATTTGCGACAACAATTTTCTCTCTAAAAATATCCCGCCATAAATAAATTACACACATGTTACGAAGGGGTGAAGGATGAATACCCAACCGCATAAAATACATGCGTGTACGAGCATAGGATATATCGATGAAATAAATGTCTTCATCACGTGCAAAGATAAACTCAATGTATCGGATCGCGCGCGCCTATTGGCCGACAGTGTGTATGGATACATACGCGTCTCCAGACCCAATGCCCCTATAGCATACAGCGGGTCTATGCACTGCGTGTAGACGCTGCTATACTTTTCCATTCCTCGGGGCTCCAATTTCCCATTTGGGCCGTAACGCGGTTAGCCCCACGTCTAGCAATAGCAGTTCTCTCCCCCCCCCCCCCAACCCTAGTTTCATGAGTCGTTGCCACTAATAGTGAAAAATGACCTCGGTTTTTCGATACAGGTCCTAATCCGACGATAAAAATCAATGTTTTGGCTCGTTATGTTTCGTCAATCGCCCAGCGCACCACTCTTTCGAATTCAGCCGTCTACGCCATCTCTCTCGCAAGAGCTTCCCCCGCCCAGCAGAGGCAACAAATGACAAATTTGGCGGTTCTGCAGAACGTCCGAATATTGGCTGCATTTTTCCAAAAATGAACGTGCCGAATTCTCAGGAACAAAAAAAAAAAAACGAATTGAAAGGATTATATTAGCTATCCGATAGTATGATAAATAATTTGTTGTTACGTTGTGCTAATCGCTACAGTGATCAGGAATAAAAATAAAAAGTGCCACCGAGTCGTTGCTGACCCCTAGAGGCAAAACTATATGGCCGCTGATTATCCTTATGTGATTTCCTGATTTACGTTTTTCATTAAAAATTGTAACAAACACACAAAATAATTTTGTATTTATAAAAATCCACTTTTTAATAATTCTCATCGATTTCGCTAAATTTCAAGCTTGAAAAATAATTAATATTGCATCCATATTTTTTGTTAGTAATAATGATTGAGAAATCGAAATACGATCTTCCTTTCCCTTGAATGGACAGCGTCTTGCTCAACAAAACAGCCATGGGTTTCACCCGCTACCTTAGAATACTACCTGTAAACAGTGCGTGAAATTAACTAGTCAATTATGCGCCACACTAATTAATCGCTGCCATGTCGGTATTATAAACCTACTTTGTATATTTTTTATTATTTGTGTACTATTTATTTTTCTTCACTCCCATCACCAATACCATTATACAAAGTACCGGTAGTCTGTTTGCAGTTTTCTAAAGAGAATCACGATGCAAAGTACTTATTGGATTATTCGGTAGCGATTATAACACGTACATTGTTCAGACCTGCGTTCAGCCAATAAGAAAGCGAAATATTTAAAAAATATTAAACGGTATAAAAAAAATCGTCGATTTCGAAGAATCGCCGCGGTAAATCCGCAAAATGACCACCTGCCGCATAACACCCGCCGCGCTATTCGCCGCGAGCTCCCTATATCGAGATAGTTCGTCGCAATTTTCACCGTTTTCTTTTTTCGCCCGGTCGCTGGATGACGATCAGGCATCGATACATCGTAATACAATAGAAAAGAGTCGGTTGATTAATGGGCTCTCTCAAAGGGGCGGACCCATTCGGGTAGAGCCCCCAGTACCGCCAATGATTACGCCTGTCACTTCGGACGGGCACCTCTAGCTGTTAATTTAAATTTATTACCTTGGAAAATAAGCTATCATCACAGTTCTACAGTAGCTCGCTAGAAAAAAAGTATTAGTAAAAATAAAACTATCGAGTGAGTCCGCCCTTTATTTTTTTCGCTATGGCACTGCGGGTTCAACATAATGATTTGCAGTGTGACCAAAATACAGCTAGCTGACAATATTTTCACCGAAAAAAAATTAGACGGTCGCCACTAGCTTTGTTGACAGCTCTTGTCAAAAATAATTATGAGGAACGCGTCACTATTTTTGTGCGCCGCCGACTCTAATACGTGATGTATGGACGACCGTTGCTCGGATCGTCGAGACAACCATTTATTTGTAAGGAAAATTTGTATTTACGGAGGACAACTTCTCTAATAAATTACGCGAATGACGTATATTACGGTTGTGAATGTGCTGGACGATACCAAGAGCCAAATAGACACCCGTAGCATAAGAAATTGTATTTTATTTGGTCGGTATATCTGTAACTTGACAACATGACTGTTTATATAGAAATTAGACAATAGATAAATTCGTATATAAGCCGTTTATTTTTCGCGGTTACCGACTTTTTTATCCGTTTACGCCAATGTGGTTAGATAAGATATATCTTTTCACATAACTCACAATGAATGCCTAATACCAACATTGAAAAAGCACAAGCAGGTCGACTAAAGTATCAGCTATGATATATGGCATTATGATGTAAGAGGGTTACATCTGAAATTCAATATTTGAATTACAAATTTAGAATCATTTGGTTGTCAATTTGAATCGTAATTTCTTACTTGATCGCTTGATACCGTAAGAAATTAAAAAAAAAATATGTGGACATAAACGCCTGCAGGAATGGATCTAAACAGTCGAAAAAGCCAGAATACTCGTATACTCGTATAATATTCGTGGAGTCTTGCCAACTGATGGTCGTTTTTGCTAGATATGCCACGAGCCTGGATTTTAGATTATTTAGGTCCATGCCTGTAGTTTTGTTTGTCGATATTTAAATAATAATTTGAAACAATACTTAAATAATAATAATAGAAATTGAGAATTGGAAAATAATTTTTTAATTAATGTCGAAAGAAAAGTAATTAAAAAGTAAGCCTCTGTATATTAAACAAATATATAGAAACTGAGGACTGTTGAACGTATGATTTTGATTCACATTCAATATAGTTTTTTGTAAGGGCTTAGTTTTTAAGGCGCAGATTCTTTCTTAGTTAAAAAAATAACTGAGAAAAAATATACGTCGACAGATGTAGGATTAAATGAAAACTCTGATTAAACAAAAATTAAAGCAAAATAAAGTCCGGTTTTTAACTGTGAGTTGTAACTAATTTATTTTTGTTTAATTATTTATTTTTCGTTTTATCCTTTTTTAGTGTTCCAGCAATAAAACCTAACAATAGAACAGAACAATAACGAAAAAAATAAGTGGCATGATAAAATCGCATGCAGTACAATTTACGCTAAAAAAATAGAAATAATATTTACCAAAAGTTAGATGAACTCGTTCTCCCCAGAGCCAGTGGAGCGTGAGGGAGTTACATGACGAAAACCGACATATGGTTTTATCGGATGTCCTACCCCCTCATTTCCTCCCCTTCTACAGTGTACCTTCACCCCACCGCTACTCCCCCTTCGTCCACCACCCCCACACAACATCCACTCCCTACCTCCAAACTACACTTCATTAATAAGGCATGGCTCCAGATGGTTTTATTTGGACTAGTACACGCTCCATAGCACCTAGGCAAAAACCACCTTTTAAATTCTCGAACGGGCCGGCTCAACCTCTCATTTATACTCCCGTGTCCATCACACGTGCAAGGAACAGTCACGTGTCATAGGTTTGAAAAAGGACAAAGCAGAGAATGGCAACTGTAGTGCGTGACACGCCATCACTGCACGGTCGTCCGTTTTTTTTTCCTTCGAAAAACCAGGTGCTTCCGCATTTTGTGGATTTTTTCTCTCTATTGACTAGCACGTGTGTCTACTAAAAGCAATGCTTTTCTTTTCATTGGCATTCTTTGACTCTTTCTGACCACCTTCCATGGGCAACCAATAAATAACGCATTTATGAAACATAAACAACAGGAATAAATTACTTACTAAAATCGTCGGGACGATTGATTTTTTGTTCGCACAATGCTTGATTATATATTCTCTGTTTTAATTTTATTATATCATATTGACAATATAATTTTTGTGCGGGATTGTTGATTCATAGTACAATATTTTTATACACGTAGGCAAATCCCATGAAAACGCGCTGAAAGTCTGACTTATTTGTTACCTGGATAAAGTATTTGTACCGTGGTTCCAAAATCTGTTGTATTGTGGCATCGAGACCGCCCAACCCCCCCACCCCCAAACAAAAAACAAAAAAACGCGCCCACCCTGACATAAATGACTGTTGGAGAAAAACGCGTGCGGCGAAACCAACGCCTACGCACCCATTCGCTCGTGCTAAAAAATAGGTCTATGGAGGAGGACCGGGTGGAGAAAAACGCAGCGAGAGTTTGTTAAGGCCTGCCGCTGCCATCAACGCCACCACCAACACTACCTCCATCCCCCCCTTCCCACATATCCCTCCACCAGCGCCTCAGTCTTTTGTCTCTTTTTCCTTTTACCCCCTCCCCCACCACCTTCCCTCTCGGTTGCATTTCATTTTACTAGTGAAATATACTCGTCCCGCCGACGAATCGCGCACTCGCGTCGATTCGCGCGTGGCGGCGGCATCGGCGCAGCTCTCGCATCAAAATGCCATGTCAATCGCGTGTTTATGGAGAATTTACGCGCGCGGTTTTCATCTTGCGCCGTTCAGCCATCTCCACCCACCCAATGCCTCCATGAGGGGGAGGGGGCTGACGAAGTGGCTCGTGGCCCAGGGTGTCGACCACGGAGGGCACATCCATCGGAAATATAGTTCACTAATCACCAATCACTGCTGTTAATATCACCACAGAATATTCAGTGCCCCTCGTGTTTCTACGGAAATATATGAGGAGCACATTGTCACCGGGATCGAATATACGAAAACCCTCGTCGAGAATCAAACCAATCGAATCGAATCGAGAATCGTCGAGAATCATGTTGGTGGAAACGAGAGACTAAATCTTTCCTGCAGACGGAAGAACTCTTATAATTTTTATGTAATTGGTTGGTAATATGTCACGAGGCAGATATGCAGATGCCACGTTGGAAAAATGATGTTATGCTTAGAAGGGTGGAGGGCAGCTGAAAAAGGGGAAGACCATGAATTAGGTAGTTGGTGGTGTTAGGGAGAGTTCAGGATTGCATCACATATAGCTGCGGGTGGCAGTGCGCGATCGGAAATGTTGACTAGATTTTTGTCCATGCCAATTACTATTTATTATTTTAATTTTACCTAACGATAGAAACTTACTGTTCAAGTCCAACTATTCTCAATGCCATCCTACACTTTATAATGTACTGAGTAATTCACACGTGATCTAAAATTGTTCAGTGCCAAGACAATTTTGTGACTGGATGGAGAAGTGGGGCTCAATCTTGGCTCATTTGTCCAGGGCTATCAATCGTCTCCATATCCCCCAACCAGTGCCCGTCTTTTCAGCCTTTTCTCCCTCTATATATACCGCCCAATGCCTTTTTCTCTAGCTTCCTATCTACTCCCTTCTCTCTCTTGACTTTCGCTGTGCAGCAACGCCATCTCTTTCGCTCGCTCTATCCAGCCATCCCATTTTCACCATTTCTGTGTTCTTATAAACCGACATTCTTTCCGTCTTTACTCTTATATCGGGTACACGCTTCCCTGCATGCCAAGCATGCGTACGCTGCTGATTTTTTAAAGCTCTATCTCTACGACTCTGAGGGCAGACCCGCCGAAATATTTGCTGTCGGTCCCCTGCCAGACGTATTGAGTTGTTTTGATTTGTCACTAAAAAGAAGAGATCTAAGGGTAGACCATTACAAAAAAGGCACGACTAGTTTACCGAAGTTGCTTTAGAACAAAGCAATTAAATTCTACCTCTTACATATACTGTACATTGTATATTCATACAGATACTGTACATTGTATATTCATACAGATACTGTACATTGTATATTCATACATAAAATTATACATTCATCCATCTTAATGCATTCATCCATATAATTATGGCCAAGTACTCGTATATAAAAGATGGGCATTAAATTTATTTGTTTGGAATTTTATTTTTTATTTTATTTTTTCTTTCGGGACAATAATTTTTTCTGGATAATTTCTCGACACTTGCTAAAATTCTAAGTATTTTATAAAGTAAGATTTTTTAGCATCCATTCATTTGATTTACGATATATATATTTTTTTTAATTTTCATCAACGATCAACGCAATATAAATTATAATATAAATTTTATCGATTGCAATCAGTGATGAGCCCAGAAAAATCAGTAATAACAATCATCAAATGTAAAAAAAAAAGAGACTAAAATGACTTGCTTAAGAAAATTAAAAGCAAGAAACCTGAAATAGTAGCCGTGAATTTGCGGCCCTCTTATTATTTCATTTGTAATTAATATTCTTCTGTCGGTTAAGACAGTACATCTCCCAAAAACAGAGAAGACGGCGGTTTGATGATGGCCTGTGCGCCTTAAATATTTGAATGAATACGGCCTTAACGCACTTAGCGCGCGCGTCACTTTGTCTATATGTTGCTACATTGGATATACGGGCATCAAACAAGTACAGGCCTCCACATGGGTCCCTTTTTTGCCTTTCGACTGTACACTCTATAGTAGTAATACGTCGTCCATGGCAGCGCGCGGCGCTTTTTCAGACTCAAGACACAATATTATCCTCGGTTCGTGATCACGCAAGCCTCAACAAGACAAACGCCACCAAAAACAAAACAAATAACGTAGCTCAACAGCTGTTCGCCGCGAATGAGGCAAATCCGTTGAAATTACTCTTTTTAATTTTTAAAAAATAAATTATTGTCTAAATGGAATTGTTTTCTTCTATACGATGTCATCGTCGTATTTTCTTAGCCACATTTCGAACTTGCAGAGTGGCCCGTTCACCACTGGTGGCGCCACACAGGGGTTCCCTTCTTAACCGCGATAGTCCGTTCGCCTGTACGGGCTGTCTAGCGCGAGCGCACAACACGTGCCTGTTATGCCTTTCACAGTTAAAGTGTTGTTTCGCGCGGGGGAGACTCCTTCTAAATGAAAGCAATTTGCAAGGTAATGGTTTGATAAATTGATTGATCAGCTACCTTCTGAAAAGCTAAATGGAGCATCAAGTCCCCGATACGCGGGCGGCGCAACATCAGCCAAAGTTTAAAGCGAGAAGCACGCAGACAACGAGAGTTTTCCATTTGAGCTTTTCTTTAGCTATATTCCTTTCTCTGAAATCACCAGTAGTGGCGTGACAGTGCGCACTATCGGCAACTGTAGAAAAGCCACGACCAATCTTGAAGAAGCACAGACAGCATCAAGAAGAGGGGTCGATTATGTTCGATAAGAAATGAAAAAACCATCAAATGTAAAGATGTAATATTCAATTACGAGGATAGACACGAAAACAATGCATTATATTTCGAAAATAAAGAAATATAAAACATGTAAGACGTTAACAGTTATGAATATACAGAGACATCAAACGATTGCAGGCTTATCCATCAACAATCGAAAAAAATCAAAACATATTTGTCCAAATATTAAGACACAACTGACTGCCAGCATATGCCTTACCAGTAGATAATGCCACAATATAATTGCTATATCGTTGTTAGTCGTAACACATAATTTTGTATGTAAGATATTCAGGGAACCAATTCATCCGCAGCAATTAAAACAAGTTCTGCAAAATAAGGCGCCAAAGCGCGGCACCCATAATTTTTATTTTGAATAATTCCCGTAACTTGGTTTGCGAAAACAGCTTTAGGAATTTTTTTAACACCACCGAATAACGCAGCAACCCAATATATATTTAAGAAAATAAACCTCTGCCCACAAACTCCAAGCCACTTGGATGGAGATGTACGCAGACAGCGCCAAACTTACGACCAATTTCGCGAACCCTTTACTCCGCTATTCGGTAAAAGGGCCGCCCATAAAGATGGCGCGCGCCCCTGCTGCTTGTGTATACAACCGACTGATTTAATATAAAATCCTAGGAATTTTCCAGGCCTCATAGTCGCGCTCATGCGAATCTATCGACGCAGACATGGCCGGAAAAATCACCATAATACCTCACACATGTTTTTGTTTTCATTTTACAACCGCCGCCTAGACTCACCGCTTGTAGAGTCAATTTTGTAAAGCCAGACAGAGTTAGTGGAAAGAGGAGGATTCATAAAGCTGCTCGTGAAAAAATCTGATTGTCTTATTTTTGCGTACACTGAAGAAAAAAAACCTACTAGTAATATTAAAATAGTCGTCCCGACCACAAAGCAGGCAATTAAATTTTTTTTTTCTCGTGTAGAGAAAAAATTAGTTGAGAGCACACAGATAAAACAAAATTTGAATTACTGAGAAACAAATAAACAGACAAAAAAAAAATTGGGTTGCATAATTTTTTTCATAAACTCAGTCTCGTAGCAGATGGTATTCGAACCTCGGAACTTTGACTCACAAATATCTACCACTAGGAACACCTACGGTTCTGACTGCGCTACCCAACACTGTTAAAAATAAAATTAAAGCGAATTCCAATCAACGCGATGGCATTTAATTTCGGGATCAGAATTTTCGTTATTTCTATACCAATATTGATAGAAGATTGGACCGAGGACTTCACTGGTAGTCTATTTATTAACTCTGAAAATTATTCATTTATAAAAATGAAGAGTTTAACACAACCGTTCGTTTTTCGTCTGTCTGTTGAGACAACTTTGCAACCAACTCAGAAATAATAATGCCGGTCTTTACTTCAATGCCCCGGCAGTGGCGCCACCTGGTCGAAAGTGGCAATCAAATACCGCCATATTGCTTTTCAGCAGCCAATTCGTTGAACGCGCTCGCTCAACCCTACCATTCGGACCCATTGGTTCTGGTCAACGGGGTGGTCACTGGAGTGGTCAGCCTGG